>JAQNCA010000032.1:13782418-13809058 GCA_029783725.1 Acanthurus tractus | reverse complement strand
CTATCTATCTATCTATCTATCTATCTATCTATCCATCCATCCATCCATCCATCCATCCATCCATCCATCCATCCATCTCATTTTATTACAGCATTAAAAATTCTGGATACCATGTTGAGATGTTTCAGTAATAGTGTCTTTTATAGCTCTTTCATCAGTGCACAAATGAGATCAGGACTATTATTTCGAAAGTGCCCATGCTGATCTAGCATCAGTTTTAGCTTTAGATCATGCTGAAAATGGGTAAAAACAAGGACATATTTAGTGATCCCAGATCAGCACACCTCCTCTGAGAGAAGTTTGATGAGCCCAGCTCCAGATTAGATTAGAGGCCTCGCACTGATGAGTGTAATCCATCATTTTGTAAGCAACGGAAATTTATGACAATTTAGTTTCAGTTACTCTGTCATAAGCTCTTAGCTTTTAGTTTTCAGAGTTGCATAACTACAAACAGAATAAAGAAGTACAAATGAAGGCTCATGGGGCCTTATGTTTCATAAAACCTAGGGGATTTTGATTTGTGACCAAGACGGAGATTGAAAATACATCTTTCTTTGTCAAAAGTGCCTTTTTTCTATTTCTTGTTTTTTGTTTCTTTGTGTCACCTTTTGCCTTTCCACTGCAGGCAAAACAAAATGTGTGGCGGTTCCATTTCATCAACCAAACTCGAAGATAAAACGTGTAAAACTGGATGTTTTGTGAATGTCTCAACTCTTTTTTTCCAGCTTGCGAGACGACAACTTCTTTGAACTTGATTTTTTCCCCCCATGGTGCAGCTACTGTGTAGCCCATGAAGTAAGGCTTCTTCCTTGGCACCGAGGGAAAGAACTGATCAGCCTCTCAACACAAATCTTTTGTTTTTATTCTTAGTGTCATATTTCTGTCAGGTGTGGCAGCTCATCAAGCTGAAATAATGAGGCCAAGTTCCATGATTAGTGACAAAAACTCTTTAGATATTTATGTGATGATAAACAGCTCTTTTGTCAGATAGTTGGTCCTTGTGATTATTTACTAAACATGCCTCTCCTATTTCTATGAGTTAATACCAAGGATGCACAGTCAATAACAGCTTGTTTAACCACAACACTGTGTTTAAAACTACTTATGGTACTAACAGGTTCAAAACAACCTATCAAAAATTAAAAAAGCTCAAACTAATCCCTAAAATTTTCTGTACATAACGTAAAGGTTTGAACCACAAATTTAGCAAAACCCATTATAAGTGGGTGTATTAATTGAATTGAGGCAGAATCTGTTGGTTGACATGATAGAGGGGTGTGGGTGGGGAGTTTTAGCTGCTAAGGAGTCTAAATGTTTATGCCTTTTTTTTAATTTTTATAATTCCTAATGTCACCTAATACCAATTAGGTGACATGAAATGATGTAATTTGACAAAGGGATAACAATTTAAGTAGTTAAGTCAGAGTCTCACTTTTCCCCTGTAGTGCGATTACGGCCTACATGTTGTGCTCATATTGTATTCGCAGCAAAAACACACATAAAACAGCTAATCACATTACACGCATTGGTTCACATTATACTACTACGAGTAAGACAACTTACAGTGAAACATTGATAAATGTTGGTAAGCGTTTTCTTCAGCATTACGCCAATGGGTGTGATGAGAAACAGCCAAGCCATGTATCCACTGGAGCGCTAAAAAAAATAAAATAAAATAAAGTGCAGGTTTGGGGATGAACTCTTTGTATGCTGCCTGCACAGACAACAGCTTGACAGTTGGTTTCAAAGAACATCTCAGCACCTGAAGGGAGGTGTGCAAGGAAGGAGAGAATCACAAAAGTGGTTCAGTCATGCACATCACAACAGTCTTGTTTTTATTAATCCCTACTGTACATCTCCACTGCACTTAAAACAGACTTTAGCTAGCACCCTCTAACTCACATCAAAGCCTACACTTGTTTGTTGTGTCATCCTAAGAAATAGACATTTGCCCAAACAACTGACAGTAATACTCCTTATTATGCAAATAGACAGGTAGGAGTTTGCATTGTTCTCAGCGCAGAGTAGTTTTGCTTTCACATAAGGTTACAGGTGGAGCAGAACTGATGTGCTGTGTGAATGGGGGATTTTTAATTCCAGAGTTTGATTTGCACAGTTACTGCTGACCTAAAATCTGAATTGATTCATTCTGAAGTAGCTGACCTTGTGTCTGTTTTAACCGCTGAAATTGAAATTACTGGACTTTCAATGGAACAGATTTAAAATGAGCTAAACTGTCATTGCACCTGAATGATTTTTAACCAGGCTGTCCTGATTTCTTTTCATTCGTTCAGATGGACTGCGTGCATTGTTTCTGAGCCCCGTCTCAACCGCTCACCTTTATATTTCTCAAGACATCGCATTGAAATGTTTATGTAAATCAACTGCTTGTGTCACCTCCTATTCCAATAATAGCTGATTTGAATCATATCCCTTCAGTTTGCTGCACATGCCACATTAAAACTTAATTAACTCTCGATCCGCCACTATGAGGAGTGTGATTTGAGCCGACTACCAATATCGCACAGTAGGGAGAGCTTTGCAGAGCATGGCGTGCCAAAATCACACTAATTTAAATAATTGACATTATACATGCTGTGTTGAATAAATAATTAAATAAATAAATAACACCTCCGGATCATAGCTTGGGTTTCTCATTAGAAGGCAAGCTGTGCAACTCTGTGCTCAGGAATGAAAGTCAAGTGAGGCAATTGCAATAATTACAGCAGCAAGAAAGAGTGTGCGTGCGCGTCGAGAGGGGTGGGGGCTTTATGGAAGGCAATGAGGAGGGAGGCACTGACTGTCTACAGGTGCCTCTGATTAAGGGTAATCTGGGCACTCCGCCCCTTTCTTATCTCTGCAATGAGCCCCACTGCCTCTGGATGCCTAAGGTTCCATGGCTGCCTGGCGTAATGAGCTCCACAGCCGCACAGTGTATGCCCTGCAGGACAGTCCCTACAGAGTCATAATGAGCACTTCAGTGTGTACCAATTCATGCACCTCACCAAGGTGCCCCCCCTCCCCCAGGCCTTACTCCCCTCAGACATGGGTGGGCACGGCTTGTCCGCCGAACCTTCCGGAGCTACACTCTAAACTCCCTATCTGAGGTAGCGGCATCCCCTCTCGGTTCAGTGTGATGTCCCTGCGTGTGTGTGGTAGGAGGGATGGCCCAGAGCCCAGGCTTGGCATCAATCACTTTACATCGAGAGTGAGGCGAAAGGCAGAGGCGGCAATAGGGATTGAGTTGCAGAAAAGATAGAGGGGAGGCACGGGACGCGGGGATGGAGTGCTGGGTGAAGAGCGAGGACAGCTGAAGTAGCCAGGGATAGAAAAGGTAAATGATGGTAGAGGAGTGGAGAGGGTGAGTGAATGTGAGAGACGCACGAAAGATAAATTGTATGAGAGAGCGAGAGAGAGTGAGAGCAAAAAAAAAAATAGAGAGAGAGAGAGGAGTATCCGGGTATAATGAGGTCTATGGAGGAGGGTGGGTAATGAGAGGGGGGAGAGTGTCAGAGTCCAAGGTGAGGAAAGAGAGTGTAAGAAAAAGAGAGAGAGTGAGAGTGAGAGAGGCTCTTTTGCCAAACAGCAGTCCCTCTGTTAGTGCCCGGGTGGATCTGTGTGTTTAAGAAACTGCACTGCTGTGCTTTTGCTCTCTTAAACAACCAGGAGGTGGGTGAGAGGATCGACGGGCCTGACCACAGTGCAGGGCTTTGAAGCTGCCTCACGCTGAGAGAAACTGTATTGGATTTAGAGAGACTGCCTTTCAAAAAGCAAAAGAGGAAAATGAAAGACAAAAAGAAATAAACAAGAGGAGTAAAGACAGAAATCGAGAGGGAAAAAAAAGCATGCAATACACACGAGCTTAAACTAACTCCTACATGTGATTTTGCTCATTTTTATCTGTTTGAAAGATTAGCATAACAATTAACATTTTCCACAAGCCTGTATGCAGATAGCAAGATGGAAATCATGTACATGGTGTAGCAATCATTAGGCTTATTCACCATCGTTAATTGTGGCCGTGAACATTTTTCATGGTAAAAAATGATTCCATCTGTTTCTCGAATTGGTCGTCTTTTGCATTTGAAAGGAAAAACATTAAGCAGCACGTCCTCAGATGTATGTTTGCCCGCGTTTTGCATTTGTGGACGCGTCTTCTGTGTGAACGCCCGTGCATGTGTGTGTTCTTAGACTCTTGTGAAGTCCAGGAGTTAAAAAAGGCCCTCATCATCTTTCATCTGTGCTGCATTTCTTCTACAGTAATACTGCAGCAGCTGTTGCAGCCATATTTCTTTCCTTTTTTTTTTTCCCCCTTCAAATTGTTTTAAACTTGGTATTTTGAAACTAAAAGCTTGTGCTTCTTCCATGAAAGTAGTCAGATCACTAGTCTCACCTGCTGGTATGTGAAAAGAAAACGTTTTCATTTTATACACATGAGGATAGACTGAGAGAGTGACACTGTACATCGATACACAATTGATATAGTAAAATGAGAAACTTTGGCTCTACAATAGCTACATCTGTATCAGAGAGGATTAGCATGGTGGGTAGGATTGGGCAGTGTGTCTTATTTTAATTGCCGTGTATTTTAAATAACTTCCCATTGCTCTTCTTCTTGAATAGAACCTCTGCGGGGCCAAAAACCGTCTTTTCAGAAAATGGTTCCATCTGGGAATAAGGATTACATTATTATTATTATTATCTTGTGAGGGATTAAGGATTTGTCTCAACGAGTGAGTGTTGCCCTGGAAAATGCAAGTAAATCACAACACAGTGTCACAAAGTCTATTGTTCAGATCCTGGAAATAAAATAAAAAAAAAACAAAAAAAAAATGACATTAAATCCTGAAAAGGAGAGGTTTACATCCTCTGAACAAGGGCAATGTGCTGTTTTAGCTGCTGTCATAGAATTGAGGTTTAGAGTGATGTTTGGCAGCAGGGTTCAGCTACAGTTCCAGTAACAGTTTTCTAAAGAAGATATTGAAATTACAAAACTGTGTTTTGGTTCAGTTTTTTTTTTTAATATATATATATTTGTGTCGCATGTGAGTTCATCTTTGGTAGATAATCTGACAAATAAATCCAGAAATCTACTACCTGGTGAAAAAATATGTTTTTTTTCCCCACTATCAACCATTTACAAAAAATAAAAATAAAATCAAAGTTGAATCAGCACCTAACAGTTGTTATGTACATAATAAAGGATGCAGAAAAGAGGAATGTTCATATATATGCATATTGACACTCTGTAGATAAAGAAAGATCATTATTTCATCCCCTGTAGGAATGTATATTGAGGACTATTTCTAAAACAGACACAAAATTGGTATCATTGCTTGTTTTCACATCTGTCACTTGGCTTCATTGCAGTATAAACAGAGAGGACACCATAACAAAGCACTGCCCACAGCCACAATTGACCTTTGGGGTTCTGATCCCTTAATGTGTTTCTCTGTGTTGGTGCTGATAAAGCCTTGCTTCGCCTCTCTCCAAATCTATAAAGCTTTTTCCAAAGATGCTGGTAATGCCGAGTGAGAGACACAAATATCCTCCCCATTCTATGGTCATAACCTCTGCCTCCACCATCGATAGCTCTAATAGGTGTTTAGAAGGCCTTGTGTGTGCCTCTGTTTGATGGCTGACTGATGGTTGAGCATGTCATTCAGGGAAAATGGTTTGTGTTGTGGGGGAGGGGCAGATAGATTTTAGTTGGGTCTGCTGAAGAGGTCTGGACTGCAGAATTAGACTATCTGTTCAAAGGCGGTCTCTGTTGAACCCTGCCCTTGCCAATGGCCGTGACTCATTTAAAACTAATACATGATGCTATCACCTGTAACCAGTGAACCTGTTCACGTGTGAAATGTTCCAAACAGGTGTTTTTGAGCATTCATCACCTTTTTTTAGCAAAATCTTAAGTTGCCCCCAGCTCAGTTTGTGTGATATCTCATGATATCTGTCAGTTTGCTTGTAAATCATCATGACCACTGACTGAAAAATGAAGTCCGGTCTTGGTTGTGCAGAACAGAATTAAATGCCTAAATTTAGGAGAACAGTGTGAGCTATTCTTTACTGGATGTCAGTCTCAGACTGTGAAGTCAATAATCCAAGAGAAGAAAAGAAATTTGTTCACGGTAAAATTGAATGTAAAAAGTGACAAATAAATAAAATACACTTAATAATATGTAATTATTATATTTACAATAAATACATTTTTATATATGTTTAAATTTACATTTTTTTAATATATTTTATCAAGGATTAAAGACTGCTGCACTTTAGTTAAGAGTTGGATTTCCTAAATTGGAAAGTTATTTTTGCCTTAACTTTATAAAAGTGCTGCAACTTTATTAAAATAACCCTAAAACTAACTATATATGAACAAAACAAATCTGAAATTGTTTATGGAAATTTTTAACTGTGGCATCTCTCTTACACACATAACATGTGCTTAAAATAGCTTAATTGCATTCTTTTGCTCAGGAGAACCATTGGGATTTGTATTATTAGTTACCTACTGTCTATCCCCTGCCTTTTACATTTGGCTTCAGCTGCCTACTGCGGTTTGGCCAAAAAAAAAAACAACTCTCCACTGAGGTTTGACGAAACCAATGAGATTATTTCTGCTTGCATAGCAGCTCTGTCTCTGAAAATGTTTGTATAGCCTAAACCCCAATCTGCCTTCATGTCCTGGTTCATGTGTGGCCATAACTCCCCAGACTGAGGGTCTGGGTGAGGCCTCGCCGCCTGCTAGCGGAGTGGAACACATGCCTGGCACAAGCAGTACCATTGGGGAATAGCACACAGCTGGTTTGATTGGACTCTGGCCTTAATCGTCCATGTCTCTGCCATCAGCGCTCAAGGAGCAGTCACACACATGTTAACTGTGCTCGTACAAGGGAAACTGATTGAAACCTTCCAGCTTCATTCCCAATCAAACACTGAATCTTGCTCAGACAGATAAAAGGCTGATGTTGCTTTGTGAGATGGGTATCGATGTCTAACGAGAGGGCTAGGGGCGAGGCATTCAACGAGTCTCAATTCTCATGCAGACGAAGAAGGGGTCTGTTTGCAGAGAGCTGATTGTTGGGTGCAGAATAGTGGGTGACAGTCTTCGTGCTAAAGATAAATACTGTGCAAATGTATTGGCTATGCATAGTTTAATCCTAAACATGGTTGGAGAAAGACCGCAATATAAAATCAAAGGGGTCTGAAAGGTTGATACCGAACACCTCTGCTGAGAGGCCAGCTGACCGCTCATCGGAACAGAGCAGCCGTGCTGTACTTTGTAAAAAAGAGGATGATTGGCAAATGTTTGCCAAATCAATCTCCATACAGTGCTGCTTTCTTCTCCTCCTCAAATCTACTTTTCTGTGTCACTCAAATCGAAGGTAGTAATCACTCCTGACCCCTTCTCTCAATAATGCAGTAAACTGCAGGGTCATAGAGTGGATTTGCAAATGCATGAGGTAATTCAACTTAAAAGATGGTATTTACTTTCATTTATCAAAATAAAATTTTGCCTCACGGTGAGAAGCAGTCAATAACAATGTAAAGCTAATGTCATTTTGAATACACTTAATGCTCTGCTCACCCGACTGGAGAGAAAACTGCAGTAGTAAATTGGTTGACTGTTGCTGATAAGCTTAACAGCAGAGCAGCATCCAAGCATTTGAATGAGAGCATTAATGGTTGTTTAAAACAGGAATAATGAAGTGACGATGGCGGTGTTGTGTTGCCTCTTGCTCTTGAGAGGAGCGTCTGCCCGTGGATGAAAACAGTAACTTTAAAAGGTGATCAAGAAATAGTAGGTCATCGAAACTTAGAGAAAGAAAACTGTAATTGCAAACCATAAAAAAAAAGAAAAGCTGAGCCTCGTTTCGGGATAATTGTGTCTCTATATAAAAAAAACAGCTTCTCGCACTCTCACGCATTCACAAACAGATATATTCAGTCATGCACAAACACTCACATATGAATGCGCACACACACACGGACACAACACGCGAACGTCCCTTAATCTTTCTGACACACACACATGCGGGATCATGCACAATTGCACACAAAATACACAAACAAGCACAAATGCAGTGCACAAACACAAAGCAAATGTCCCCACAAAGTAGATGAGCTCCAGTCTGTGTCGAATTGGAAGCATCTGCAAAGCCAGTTCCTCTCGGCCGTGGAGGCGTGCATCAGCCGGCAGAAGCGCCTGCTTGGTGTCCCGGAGTGGCTCGCGTAACACTTGGCCTGCTCCCTTGCCACTGCCTGGATCAGAGAGGCCCACTGCTATCATCTAGGCGCTGGCAGCACTGAGGCTAGGCTTAGAATGACAAATTGGTTAGAGGGAGTGAGTGACGAGTGCAGGCCAAGAAATATACTTTGAAGAGAGAATTGCATTCCGGGTTGTGACAAGCGTGCCGCATTATATGGTCAAGTTTACAAGTCCGACTATGGCCATGCAGACTGATCCTGATCCCAAAGACACTTAAATGAGGCAAGGCTCCCTCTCATCAAGACAATGCCAAAGTATTTATCTTAGAAAGTCACCCAAAATATTACTGGATTAAAAAGCTTTGCAGCGCAGTCTCTCGTCTCGTGGCCTCAATTTGTTGCAAACTAAACCTCCTCTCCAAACAATCTCAGCAACAATGATTTTGTACTGTTTGCCTGTTAGCTCATGTTTCACACTGACAGTCTTGTAATAATTATGAATTTCTAAACACACATATAATTATATCCAACTTAATCGAAGGAGACCTCTTTCTGTATAAATCATAAAATAGCTAAGTTGAGACAATTACAGAGATAATCTATGAAAGTTCACATTGTTTTCATTAAGTAGGGCTGATATGACTCTGACTGATGGGATAATTTTTCAGAATTTATTACTTAATTCATTATTTTAACAAATTGATCAAATCCCAATCATTTATTTATTCATTTCCACTGCGATCTGTCATCACAGCCAGTCCTTTCAGGATTTCAGTCTTTTTAAACCAGGAAGGAAACACTATGTCTAATAAATGTGGTTTTGTTTAGTTTTGAGGCAGAGCTTGAACCTCAGAAAGAGAGCAAACAAGGTGAAGACATCTGACTTTCATCGGGGGTCACATATTAAAAAAATAAATCAAATCGACCTCTCTCTCACAGGGAGACTATGCTCTGTAGCCAACAGCAGCATATAGTCAAAAAGAAAAAAAAATAGAAACTGAAAAATATTTTAACTAAAAATACTGTGCACCATTGAATGAATGCAAAACCCTTTGTTGAGCCACTAAATATGACATGAATATGGCCCTGTTGCTCTATTTAAAAGATTATGAGCCTATGAAATTTTGTCCATATGCCCTTTAAAACATGAAAATATCAGTTTTCTGAAAACAGTTTTCTAATGTCAAACGTTTCTTAAGCCACAGCAGATGTACAGATAATGAATACAATATTAATGTTCCCCACAGATATGTTTCCATGTATATAAAAATATCCATGATTAATATTTTGCTTAACATGGTCTTCCCACATTAAAAGTTTATATAGACTCTCAAAAGAGGTTGAAAGCATATCTACCCCTCCTTTCTCAGTTAGAAATTCTTGATCTATCAGTCACAAGCTTCTTGCCCCTCCCACCGCTGTCCTTCAGTTAGTTTGACCAACAAAAGAGCAGTGTGCATCAGAATTACGTTTCAGATTGAGTTACAGGAAACAAGGATATTTAAGCCTCAACCAGAGTACGACAGTTTCCAAACTGCCATGTAAAAGTTACACATGGTTTCACTGTATACACAAAATACTGAAATTAAACCATTATACAGATTTCTGAAGCATGGCCAAGAACACTGACTGACTTCCTAGTATGTGGTCCTACTTTATTAAGAGTGAGTTTGTTCTAACCACAGCAGCTTTGTTGGTTGTAATTACATTGTTTTTCTGCAGGGGTTGTTGGCACCTTGGTCAAAGGCAAGCTCCTGTGTGCCTCTAGGACTCCCTCTCATGTAAATTAGGTGCTCTTTCCTTGCCAAAGCAATCATGACATTGCACTGGTCCAATGCTAGGTCTGCAAATAAGCCATGTCAGAAGCACACACGCAAGACACCGGATGTAACTCTCTCATTCCCTCTCTGAGCGAACTGCAGAGCAGCACCAGTTGGCATCTCCAGAATTTGGTTTGAAGTTGTAGAGTATTTTACTTTTGTTGTCAAATTGCTTTGCAAATGAGTCCCACCCTGGCATGATTTCAAAGAGCTTGTGCTATATGTGCAGCTTCCTCCAGGCACTAGTTTCTGAACCTTCATCATTCTGCATGCATATGCACAGTACTGCACTAAGCTCACATGGAGGACTAGATAAACATGCCAAGCTGGGATGAAGATGGAAGGCAGCATGCTTATGTCTTGTCAGCCTGTCTGTATGTTGTTTCTGTGTTCCTCAGCTTGACTGACATGGTCTATCTAATAACATGGCAGGTAGACAGTATGAAAGCCTTGTAGGTTTTTACCCATTAAAATGATATTCAATCATTTTTTGATGGACTTCTTTTGCCGGAAACCACGCCTTATAATGATTCAAGATTCGAGTGCCGTTCACATTGAAATGATGTGTTGCTTGAAGGCAGATCAAAATAATTGTTTTGATATGTCCCGTTTTTGTCTTGGCAATGACATTAATAGGGGGTGATCGCACAATGAGGATAAAGACCATTTTTTGAGGTTTGTCGACTAAAATTGAGCCATGGATCCCCTGGCTCACAGTTATAGGGTTTTAGTCTGGGCATCATTGAAAAGGCATTGCTTTGCGATACAAGTGTTGCACATATTGCGTGTCCCTTTGATTGCATGTCCAAGTCAGCCTCTAAATAATAATAATGTAGGGAGTGAAACACTGCAAAATAGCCCAAGGCTCAGAAATTGCTAATGAACAGCAGCGGGGGGCAGTTGAGGTGCGTTGGTGGGGAGGGGGGATTGAGGCATCTGAAACCTTACTTCCTGTTTTCAAAGGCAAATAATCTGCGGTTGTTTTCCTTTTTTATCCAAAACATCTGTGCCATTGCCTCAAACAGGGGAAAACATTAGATGTATGAGTAGTTTAATGTGGACTAAGACAAGCCATTGTACCCGTCTCTATGAAAACAGTCTTGTGCTAGAATAAATATGCTCTTTATTCTTGCAGTATTTGTCATAAAATTGTTAAATTTCAACACAAGGTAGGTTTATCTCACATAGCACTTCTACACTTGCCACACTCGCCTCTTTCACCTCCTGTCAAAAGGTCTTCTCACATTGTAGAGAACCATCAGGCAAATGGAAACCCACAGAGAGTGATGGAGACAGAAGGCAAGAAAAAGAGAATATATTTGGTGCTACTGTATGTGCTGCAGATCAAAAACATGGCAGTCACATGATCAAAGGCATTTGATAATCCTTGAACTACATTGCTCCTTTAATCCCAGTGAGAGAAATATATTTTATTGGGGGAAGGAGGGCAACAATGTCGAGGTGGCAAATAGAGCTAGAAATGCAGTAACTAGCTCCTCGAAATGCATTTTACTAATTGTAAAGTGTAAAGTGTTGCACTTTGAGGGATCCGGTGAAGATGACAGCATAAAGCCCCCTTGTGTGCGGAGAATGGTGGCTGAGCTGATGGGGCTGGAAACACAAATGTGCCACAAGTCCCTGTCCACTCAGCACTGAATAGTGCTGTTGTTTTTTTCATTGGGCTTGTTGGGGAAGAGGGGTTGTTGAATGTGACCAGACTGCAATATACTACATCTGGCACATAGGAGCGGAGGGTGAGTTACACAATGTTGGGCTAATACTCCATTTGAGCAAGATGGATTGAGATGCTTCTTGGTAAGTTTTACAATTTTTTACTGAAGGGTTCATCTAAATATGTATTATAATACCTAAGGAAGAGTTGGGAAGGTTTACAAGGATATAATGGTTCTCAAGTGAAAGTAAGAATTATGCTGAAGGGAAACAAACCTTAGGTACAGCAGAAAGGACCTTTGCTAAATCAGCACGTCTCCAAGAAATCAGACAAAGGAACATCATGTTTCAGTTTTCTTTCCGTTTCCTCAGAATATACATTTTGCTATGTATCATAGCATTGTGCTCTCTGGGTCTCATCAAATTACAATAACCATCCCAAGCACTGTGAAAAGACAAAAACATCAATATGTGGTGTAATCCAAGGCCCTCTGTTGCAAGGCTTGTCAATATTGTTTCCATATCAGATGCAAAATGTTCCAGACCAAAGGTGAGCTGAAAAATGAAAAATGAAATGTTTTTTTTCCTTCCTTACACATTTTTTATGGATCTTTTCTCACCAAATTACATAACAACATTTGCGTTTCATGTGAAAACATGGAGTTTGAGTTATTGCTCACCAAGCTGCATAGGTTCCGCACTGATAAAAAATTAATGACTAATAATTACTTTCTACATGCGTGCATTACGCCAGAGCATGACAAAGAAACATATCATAAATGAAAAGTGATGTTTTGTTCTGCTCAAGGAATAAAATGAGATTGTAATGAAAAAACAAACAGGAAAAAAATAAAACAACAGTGATTATAGCCCGGGGATATCTTGCTATGTGTTTATGTGTGTGTGTCCATGAAAGGGAAAGGGATTTAGATTATCTATGGTTGGTATCAAGCTTGAACAGACCCCTTTATTTATGGCAACTAAAGCACCAGATCCAAGCTTGAGTTTTCAGCAACACATTGTACTTGTAAATATTTCCTCTTCCACATCATTTGTGCCTTCAAATTAAAAACGGTTGTTGAAGATGGAATACAACCCCCCTGTTGTTTACTCGCAATCTTAAACAGACTTTAAATAAATCTTGTAAGAAAACATACAATTTTCTGCTCAGTGAATTTGGCATATTTGGCTTCTGAATTTTGTACATCGGTAATACAGAAGAATTTGACCTTTTCATGTTTTATTTGCACCTAAAACTACTGGGAGTTGTGAAATTACTTTCAAACGGCATTAGAAACATTTTGTGTGAAGCTTCTTCTGCTCTCATTTTTCTGCATTGTTATTCCTGAACAAGCATAAGTGGTGTTACAGGGAGGAATCAACTAGCAGTATTGTAAAAAGCTGTCCTTCGTGCCGCATTTGATTGGATTGTCCATAGCTTTTCATACATCCTCACCTAAATCAGTAATATACATATATGAATCGCAAATTTGGAGGCAGTGCTTGAATCTAGGTCATTCAGTTTTTTCCCCCACTGGATATCACACCATCTACATCCTCGCAACATAAACAGGAACAAGTTCAATTGAATGCTTTTATCCCCTTAGAAGATGACTCATTTTTATTTGTCACATCAATTAAGATATCATGGTTATGTAGTCTACTCAATCTGTAGGGAACGTTATGTCTACTAATTCAATCGTCCCAGTAAGACCCATTTATTCATCTATATTTCATGACATGGTGCATATGCAGTGAAAGCACTGGCTGTGTTTTTCTTTTTTTTTTCTTTTTTTTTTTTCTCTCAGCTGCCTTGGCCAGTGAGGTGTTCTGCTTCCACATTGCAATGAAATATAGATGTTAAGAGTCTGGAGAGTTGAGTGTCTCATCTGTCCTGGTGATACCATAAGGCAGCCATTAATAGTGTCAGGGAGCATCAGACATACCACAGGCGCATAATTGGATATGAGGGCATAACTGAAAGCACCTGCTTGAAAATCAACAGGGCCTTCCCATGAGGCAGGCCTTTGGTAGATTCCCAAAGAAGTTTGCAGAGCCCTTCCACTTTCCTGCTGGGTTTGCCTCACCCATTGCTCTTTTCATTTCTCACTCAGGTCAGCTCAAGATGCCTTCTTGTTTTCTTTTTTATGATGGCATTGTGAATATGCAAATACTTTGGATCTTTGCATAATCACAAGCAGCGGGACCATCTGTTGTTGGCTTGTTGACTTACCTTGCGCCTGCTTTTTAATGGTGTTTTCTTGTATCTGAGTGATGTATTGGTGCATTAACAATGTGATAATCATTTAACCTCAAAAAATGCATCCGGGCTTGTATGCAAAAGTCTGAACATATGTTCGGTGAAATCTTTTGACAAAGAAGCATTTATAATCTTTGTGCAGGGAAAGGAATAAGGGAAAACTGGAAAAAAAACAAAACAAAATGCATCAACATACCCACTCACATGATGTAGGATAAGATGATGTTGTCAAGATAAAGATTTAAAAATATGACTGTCAACAAACACTATGGTCTTGGATTAGTGGGCGGCAAAGACCTGCTTGTTGATGGAGGGTCTCTTAACCCCCACTAAAATACATTGCAAAAATGCTAATGGAAAGGACCAGGAAATAAGCTGCAACTTCTGTCACTGAAGATTTGCTAGGGGATGCCCTCCACTGAAAACATTTCCCTGATAATGTGTTTTCCTTGTAGAACCTGAGCCAGACGCCGGAGAAGTCTTTTAACTCACCACCCCCCATTTGTCCTCATAAGGTAAGCTCCAGCTTGCATTAACACAAGAGAGAAACACCATCATTGGACATAATTGCCCATTTTTTAAGTATTTAATGTTCTTTTGGGGTTTTTTTACAAGTTTTTTGTTTGTCTATTAACATCACACTCCTATATATTAACTCTTATGCAATTCAAGATCCTCCTTATCTTTTTCCTGCTTATGTTCCATTCAGTTTTTACAAGATTCTATCAAAAGATGTGTAAATAAATTCAGAATTAAACTGATAGTTATAATAAAAGGTTGCACAACAGTGTCTTTAAAGCATGCCGTTCGTTCTATTTCTTTCTGTCTGCATTTCATTACCATTCAGCAGCATTATTTGACATGAGGCGAGAAGGGCAGATTTATTCGATGCTAATTAGTCCCGTACATGCACAGTCAAAGTCATCGCTTCAATCTGATGCTCTGAAGTCATCTCTGTACACTGACTGAAGTAACTTTCTCCTTCAGTTCCTGCTCCTGCTGCATGCCTTTTCCAAATGTGATAATGTGCTATGTAGTGAAATTCACACAATTTCAGTTCACTTAGCACCAAATGTGTCAAAAATGCCTGTGTCCTTTTCTGGATGAATGGCCGGATTGGTGGAAAGTGGCTTATTGCAAGAGTGGACCTTGGTAAAAAAAAAAAAAAGAACCCAATGGAGGGAAGCTGTCTGACAGCCTGTCATCAACCGTTCAAAGCCTAACATGGCTCTACATCGCTAATGCACAGCTAGCTGTCTAAAATGACTTCAGTGGCATTGAAAGCTGCAGATGGTGGTAAGACAGTGAATAATAATAAAATATGATGCTCCTCCTACTGTGTCTGTCATCGGCAAATCTTAAGGAAGGCAATCAACTTTTCTTTGGAGGTCTGTCAATGCAAAACAACACTGCATGTCTTTTGCATAAGTGCTGAACTGTTCATATTTAGGTGGCTGTTGATGAGGTTCACCATCTGGAACAGTTTGGTATTCCAGCAAAAAAAAAGGAAAAAGAGAGAGATTTTAAAAGATTTTTATTTAAAAATTGCATAAAGACAGATTCAAGTTTGATTTGCAACCATTTCGCAATCAAGTTATCAATAAAATTTTGCCACGTCAGCAGAAAGAAACACAAAACATAAAAAAGACATACTTTTTCTTCTTTAATCCTTAATAGCGAGTATGTGAATAATATTTTGTGACTTGTAAGACATGGTCTGATATGGACTGTTATTGTACACAGGAACATCGTCACCATCTGGCTGTCTGCCTCAAATTATTGGCACCCAACTGGAAGCATTTTTAGCCAAGGACATCACGTCACTCTGCGACCAAAGCTCGCTGAGAACGGATGGGATGTTTTGGAAGTTTTGACGCAGAACTACGTCTCTTACAGCATTAAAGAGCGTATCCATCTATGTCCCTTTAAATTTCTGTCTTGTTCTCTCACTTTCCGACTCGCTCCGTTTTTACACAGCTGATCAGGGCTGATGTAATTGGGAAACACCGTGGGTTTGTGGATAGTGTTATTCACGTTTTAGCTGTTAGCAGCGGAACATAATCTCCCTCTAGTCAGCTCACATTAGACTCCATGATCCGCACCCAACCCAATATGTGCAGCGAATGCAATGGGCCAGCTGGGCTAATTTAGTATGTCAGTCAGCTCAGGAGGCTGGTAAAATGAGTAAATGGCTGGATATGATTTATACGAAAAGAATATTCAGATTATAATGGCTCTCAGAATAGAATATCCTCTTTCTTTTTACACTTCTCTTCATCTGCATTGTGTGCATCCCCCAGATAGATAGTGAAATGAACACAGGGCTTTTAAACTGACTGCTCTGTGATTATATCAAGAGTGTGAGAGTGAAAGAGCGAGAAAGGAGAAGGGAGGGAGGAGATCGGGTGCCCGAGCACTAAGTATATATAATTGCTTCTTGACACATTGGCCAAATTCTGCAGTGCCAGGATCTGAGCGGAGATGATTAACGGCTGTCCGAGTGGGTGGGCACTGCAGGTCGTTCAGGGCCTTCGGTTTCCATAGCGATCCTAGTATAAAGGCCATATATTGCATACTGTAAATCCCGGAGGCCCGCACATTGTTAAACTACAATTATAACTCACATCGAGAGCATTGTCTGTCCACCGCAAACTCTCTTTTTCATCCGCCAAGCAGCTTGCTGCCTTTTCCCGTTTCTTTTTCTTTGGATTCTCCTCCATTTTTCTTAAACGGTCTCCTCTAGCAGGCGAGAAGATAAAGAGTGAAAATCTTGCATTCTCTGAATAATTGATGAGTAGGCTCACCTCAGAGCATCATTACAGTACGGCAGTCAGGGTAAGAGGTGAGGGTAAGATCATATTTCTGACACTAGGCTTCAGGCGGTAGAAAATTGTGTCAGTTTTTCACAAGGATTTCTTCTGAATCTACAGCATAAATAATAGTTTCTCATTAAAACCACAACCAGGGTGGGAATGAAATGAGAACAGGGAGGAGTGAGCACACATGCATGTTTCTGTATTTAAACATTTGTAGCACAGGTGGTAAACAGAAGCTTATGTAATGTGGCTGTTAAATGCATGTTTATTCCTGTGTTCAACCAGCTGGTTTCAGACTTAAATAGTAAGTTCAAAGTTATTTGGTATTAGAGGGCAGCGTTTGGCGTATATGTCTGCATTTTTGTGTATGTCTGTTTCTATGCGTGTAAGAATGTGTGTGCATGCATGCATAAGTATGTGTTATGTCTCTACGCGAACAGGGAAAACTAGTTAGGTGACAGATGGAGAGGGCAAGGATGGGGGTGGGGATCAAGCACCTCTGACAGTATGGGGCCTGCACTGCACCCTGTTCCTGCCAGTTATGAAATTGCTAAGGTAAACTAAAGCCGTGCAACTCCAGGATGCCATTTCACAGTTTTATTTTCCACACAGACTGACAGCCTCTCCTGTGAAATGTCATCTATCAATAGAAAAGTTGAGTTTGGAACATGCTGGAGAGACAACTGTGCTTCTTGAAACACATTTTATCCTTGGTAGTTGGACCATGATCTCCATGCAAACACACTGATTGCTGCAGATAAAATGCTTAAAAAAATCCTGTTTGCAGCAGCATTTTCAAGATAAGGAAAGGCCACTGAATAAGCACATCTTAATGATGATTCATTCTGTATAATAAAAGAAAATCCCCCTGGCATCCAAACAACAGGCTACTCATGCAGCAATTAAGCTTACTTAGAGGCATCAAGCAGACTATGGCTTGTTAGGAAGTCATCGACCTCAACATGCATGTCTACATGCACGTCTCTGTACATGCAACACACAGACATACACATCACTCAACCTCTCTCACATGCGCAAACACAAAACTCATTTGAGGTAAATGTGATCTCAGAAGACAAGCAGCAACGACCCACGGCTCTGTCAGGGTGCCTGGGGTTGCATTAGTGGCCATCGTCAAACAAATAATTCTTTGTGACTGAAAAAAAGACAATCCAAAAGGTCATTTCTGACCTCTGGGACCAGTACTGTGCAGCATCTGTCACTAGCAAGCACCACATGTCTGCGTCAAATGGCAAAAGGTATGCGGTACAGCCAGCCTGCCGTGTAATAAAGGCAGTAGACCTGTTTGTGTGGAGCATCACTGCCACAGTTGCATTAACAGGGCGCTCAGGTCTCCTGGCTTATCTGCAGAACATCCAACATGTCGTACTGTATACACTGCTGTTTGGATATCTTTAAGAGCACGGCTACTAGCAAGCTTTAATATTTTATCACTTTCACCACACACAGATTACTAAATAAATAAATATGATTTTATTTTTTGGTGTAAATTGACAGTCAAACCGTTGCATTGTGTATAGTTATGAAAGCGCATGATTTACTGCTTCAAATTCCCTTTTTAGCCACATCTTAATACCTCAAATCACCAACAAAAGAAATCTATTACAGATCACATTTTATAGACATAAGATGCAATCAGCATATTACTGTTTTTTTATGTCTGCACTCTCATACAGTGATCCTTCTACAACGGTTTACGAGGCTCATGTAATCCTCAGGGTAATTACTGTAAATAACAACGATCTGTGTTTGATGTTATCTTTCTTGTCACACAGTTTCCACAACAAGGGTTAATAGCATCAAAAATCCAGGGAAAATCGATGAAGGAATTTATAATCCATGCCTCCCTCCCATCCTGCCATGCTCATGTATCTGCATCAGACCACACCTCCATGAGGAACAAATCAATAATATTCCATTTCTAACCAAATTCCTCTTTTTGAATGGTGAAATCCAATCTTCACGGACACACTAACAAATTGGATATCCTGCCAGCTGCATTAGAGAAAGAGACAGAAACACGCAAGATGACACGAAAGTTCTGTCGAAAAAAATATATCATGCATATTGTGTGTAGAAATTGAATATTTCACCAAAAAATTCATTCTAAATTCTTTCAAAGTGTAAATGAGGCAGTGAGAAGTAGATGTCCCTAATCTCTTGCACTGTACTCTCTGTCTCTCTGCTGGCTGTCTTTTCCTTCGCCACAGCGTAGCTCCCCCCCCCCCCCACATCCACCTAAACCAATCAGGGATTTGAAGGCCTCACTTCCAATCAATTACCACCCAAATCAGTGCAGAGGCCTTTGATATAGAATCATTTGTCAAATCGGCGCAGATGGCTTGGGGCAGGTACCCCTGTGCCATAGGCCATATCCACATGGAAATCTCTGCTCAGGGTGGGTTCTCCCGACACTCCCCAACCCATTAATGGCAAGTAATGGTGTGCTCTAAGACTGCAGCCTCAAGCCTGGTCCCCTAGATTGCTAATGTATAAGCATTAGTCCGACTGGAGGATAATAAGGAGTCCCATAGTCTGCTGTAATGATTGGGACTATTTTTTAAGCAGGGCAAAATGTGACTTACACTGAGTCTATTGAAGTGCTTACATGGATTTCACAAAAGCTGCCAGAAGCGTGCCAAGGTGCATTTCTTTAAAATGCAGAATTATCAGATTTGACCTGCTGGGACAAATATTGCATGACGCAGTCCACTGAAGCGGAGGACCCAATAATACCAAGCAGATTTTCAGATTTTCATAATGCCAGTGCACATGCTGCAGGTGTTCGCATGTTTACCATTTCAATGTTTTCTCTTGTCAACACTGAATAGAAAACATCCTGATAAAATTGTACATCTGAACCGTGGACATGCAATGATAAGAAAAAGCGAGTACAGTAAAAAAACTAAAAGTTAAAACATATACGCATTTCTGGAAAAACCCAATTTCTCGCAATAAAACCTGAGGAAGAGGTAAATAGTTTGGAAATAGTGAGTGAATTATTTTATGTATAATTAATGAATAGTCAGTGCAGAGGTCTGAATAAACAGAGTAACACATCAAACAGGTTGAACTGTTACATAAAAATTATGTAAGTGACTGTGGTAGAGTGACAGATAAAGAGAATGTAAATTTGTAACTTACAAATGCATATTTTTACGAAAAGAAGAAAAAAAGACAAAACCAGCAGTTCACCAAAATCACCATCTTCTCTCCCTGCACAACCACACGTTTAGATTTTATGCGTCTCTATTATAGAAGTTCAGATTTACTCTTGTTTATTTAATGCTGTTTATTAAATTCCTGAACCTTGCTAAAGCAATTTTCAGACCTTGCAATTTTCTGTGATATAGGTCGGAAAAAGTAAAATAATAGGATTATCGAAGTCTTTAATTTGCAGCAATATGCCCTGTGAGGGAATCCATGCCATTAAGTACAAGACACGCCATCAATTACTCCTCCTTCCTGCCATTCACTTCTTTTTCACACCAATTCTGCACTCACAAACTGCATCTTGAATGGGGAAAGTTTCCAAACATGGAGCACTCCTCCATAGATTGTGCCATTAATTCGTGATTGGTTCATTCATTAAGCAGGCCTGGGAGAAAAGCAATTTGCCACTGTTGATGCAGTTTCGAAGTAGAGGGAGGAATATTAGATGTAAACTCTGGTAATATTGTTCAAGTTTCCACTATAAAGATTCCGAAAAAGTTTTATCTACAATGGATGATTGACAAATTTGTGGTTTAATGTATAAGGAGGTGATTTAAACAGTTCTCGTTGCATGCAAATGTACTTTAACTTTTTAAATGATTATTCAAAACTTTGAGGTTAAGTTTTGTTGTTTTCCTTTTATTTTTACCTCTAAGTTACTTATTCAGGTCTGGGGCCTTTTCTACATATTTTTTTTCCTAGGTGTCATTGTTCTGGCACAACCATTGACTGTATAAAACACTGGACAAACCCTCCGTGACATCACCCATTGGTTTCTGCATGATCGAAAGTAAGGCCTCAGAAATCTCGTCCTGGGCACAGCCATTAGCCTGCGCGTGACTCCGCCAAGAGCCCGCCTAAATGACGAATTACGAAATATGGGAAAAGAGGCGGGGCCCGTTGGACGGACAGCGCACCCACTCAGCTAACAGTCCCCCGCTATTCGTCAACAGGCTGTCACTGTCTAATTTTAAGCTTAAATATAAAATAAACAAAGGAGTTAGAAAAAAATTCCCCTCAGAGTTTTCATGAGATGATAGAGAAGCTGTAGACAAAAATTCGTTGTTTGAACCAGGCTGTAAATATGTTTATTTCTTTGGGCACAACTTGATAAAAATATCTTTAGGATCCTTATTTACATCATTACTGATTTGTTCTTTACATTAACCAGACCGCTTTACCTATTATTCACAATTGGGGATCCATATACCAACACAAGGGAAGCATTTCTTCGTTTCATTTTTTAAATTTTTCTTTATTATTCTTTCTTTTCAAGAATGACCGGTCAACCATGTCTAATAGTCGGACAGGCTCAGAATTCCCCTGGCTGAAACATAAACAATGCAACTACATTACTTTTTCTCTGACATTAATTTTCCTGGCCAGGTTGTTGTCATGTAATTGTTTTCCATTAAAGAAAAGTGTACACTTGGATTTCCATGTTTAATGACTTCAACAAAGCCTCTGAGGCTTCATTAGATTGCACAGCAGTGCGGCCCAAACTAGATTGTCTACGAAACAGATCTCAAAAGTCAGAGCAAACAAAACTTTTGTCCTTGGGTGATCTGGCTTGTCAAGAGGAAAACAAAGTACCAGTCATAAATTACTAAAAACATAAATAAAAATATGAATGAAAATCTTCCAAATAAAAAATCTTTAATTTATAGATGAGCATTAATCATAAAACGCTCAAGATTCATGGTTATGGTCCAAGTAATAAAAGAGCTTATTTTAATGATTTTATTCATGAGCTAGTATTATTCAATACCTTCATGTTTCAGTGATGTATCCTGGCCTCTTATTTTTTCCCTCCCAACCATTATAAATCAGTGCAAGGCTGTTGGATGACATGGACGCCAGCTCTTAGTTCTTTGAGCAAGAATAAATTCTTTGTAGTGTTTGATACACATTCTTTTTGAATCTGTCTTCAGATCAGCGCAGCACAACTGTGTCTCTGGCAGACAGAACAAAGATCGCCCAAATTAGAAATGAAAAATAAATCTTATAAAAAAAAAAAAAAAAAATCCCAAGGAGCCTATGACCGCAAGCATGGTTACTGAATTGACCGCAGTGGCTGGTTAATATCTGCATGCACATCCTACCCAAAGCCGTTGTTTAGCACCAATCAACATAATAATCTGCAAGCTGCATTCACAGATAGCCTAGTGGGTGTCTCATCTGTTCTCCAATTTCACAATTTATAGTCATCATGCAAGCAGCACTGTCACTGTAGGTGCTAATCAATCTGCATCTCTAAGTCATGTTAATATGTTGAATGTTTCCCCGGATGTCATCATAACATTGTTTTCTGAGCTGAAGAGGTTATCAAGGTTTTAAACATATAGGGCTCCATTTTCATCACAGGCTCGAGGTCCAAAGTTCAGCTAGCTGGGAGTTGATGTAGGTTTGGCCACTGTTTTTTGGTAATTCGATGAACACAAATGCAAGCGCATCTGTAGCGCAGCATGCTGCAGTGGTAAAGTGGGAGGATGGGATAAATAGGAGGTGTGCCACAGCAAGCTTCAATCACGGCCAATCAAATCAGCAGCTCTTCCCTCCTCTTTAAAATCAAAGTGGCCCAGTGTATCGTCAATTTTGTAATGGCTGAAGAAAGAGTAGAAAGGCACCATCAGCCAAACTTTATGCAGAGAAACTAAAATACTTGTCAGGGATGTTCAGGCGCGTAATCACCAAATTTATGGCACTATGATTAAGCCGTCTTGGGCCGAAGATGATGTTAAAGGCTTGAGAAGAGGTAACTAATATTATAAATCCATTTTTTCCTGATGAAATGAGATCAGTGCTGCCCAGTGCAGGAAGTAGTTTAATGTTGGGATAAAGGGCCAAAAAATAAAATAAAACTAAATGAAATAAAATAAGATAAGAAAAAGGGGATGAGTTCTCTCCTGCTGGGAGATGTTGAGGAGTCAGATCTACACTTAGACAAACTCTGCTCCAGTACAAAAATAGCGCCTAAATAATGGTGCATACTCACACATCAGTTAGATTAAATGCAAACATACAGTGTCTCATCAAGAATATGTCACTGTACTATGAGAGGTGTCTCACTGTGCCTCATTATTCCTCCTCCTGTTACTTTTTCTTTCCTCAGTACACTGTAGTTTGTTTATCATTGTCGAAAGTCTGTTTAGGCAGTAGTGAGTGCCGTCTCCTGATTTTACAGAAATTTTTTAAGTACATAGTTCTCGTGTGTTTATTCAGCGACACGGATTTCATGATCTCTAAAGTGTCTTGTGTTACTTCAGACAGAAAAGGGGAAAAAAAATGGAATAAAAGAAGGAAATTGCAGCTTAGAAATGATTACAAGCGTGTAAACTCTCTAGGCAAGAACATGCTGCATGGCCCAGGATATTCTTCTCACCCTTTGCCTTTGAATATTTCACACTGGCGCACTCTTTGGATGTGAAAGTCATACTGAGAGAATTTGACTCCGCATGCTAAAAAGGCATAAATATGGGAAAAAGAAAAAAAAAAAAAACAGAACCAGCACATGACCTTATTATGCTCAGTGTGTACCACGCACCAGCAATATTGCCTTTATTTGTCATTATTACCACCCGCCATTACTGCGAGTGGGAGGAATATCAATTTGACAAAGAGGGCCTCTGACTAAATGTTAAGGAGCCCCCCTGTCATGTGGGACACATCCCTACTGTTCTGAGTGGGCAGATTTGGCTGCGTTTTACTACTTATGGATATTCAATGGAAGAGCCGAAAGCTGGTCTTGCTGTAATAAGGCATTTACCAATGCAGAGTAGCACTGTGCACTGTGAGAACATATGTTAATGCACTTGGCTGTGGCCAGAGAAACAGCAAGTGGTTGGGGAAAAAGAGCACATGGGACTGGCCTCCTGGAGCACACAGTTGCCTTCTACAAAGATATTAATATGACTGGTGCTCAGCGGTGGAAGTGGAGGAAAAAATTACCCTGGCAGTGAGGAGAAGTTTGTTTTGGTGATGATGATGGACCCCAATTGGGTGAAGCAGGCTGGGGAAGAGAGGCAGCTTTGTACTCTGTGGCTTTTGAATTACATCAGTGGCACACTTTTTAACTGACTGAGCTGCCAGAAAAACTGACATCAACATATTTGAGGAAGCTATGCATGGAGCAAATGGGGATATGACTGTGAGCCTTGTCTCTGTGCTTTATCAATGTTTTACCAACACTGCGCCACTGGTGTTGCGAGAAGGATTGTCTGTGTTCCTTCTCAAGAGTTGACAGTTACACCACGTGTTGGAAAGAAGTTGTCAGTTGAAGAAAATATTTAATAAAATGCAAGCTGTACATAGAACAAGTCACCATTAGGGAATAAAGAAGATGAAATCATGTCCTGTTTTAGTATTTTGTCGTACTGCTTCCTTTCTGTGTGTCCAGAAATGCTCAGCCTCCAACAAGTGCCAACATTGTCAACATGTACATATATAAACACTATGTAGACAAGGATATGTTGCAACCAGACAGTAAGTAATTGTCTGGCTTAGTTTTCACATTATATGGATTACCTGAAAAAATATTCATGAGCTTTGCATTAGTCTCACTGGAGATGGTTCGAAGAGGCACAGTCCTCAATATTCTAAACACTGACTATGTAGACTGTCAATATTCTATCGCTAGCAGCAGTGGTTAAAGTAATTCTGAGAGCCCTGAGTGTTACTGAAATTAAGCAGAATCTTTTTCTTCCTGTGTACGCAGTGGCCTTCTTTAAACAAACATGTTTTGCACTCTGTTCTTTGGCTTTAATTACACTGGTAGAAAAATAAACATATGGCCTTGTCTGGGTGTTATTAGTTATTAGTATTTTTTATGACCCATGCAATTTTTCCTTGTTTCTTCAGTGGTGAAGAGAAATTTATTTTAACGAAGCAGCTCTAAAAAGACCTAATTTACTAAAAATCTACTGAGAATCACACTCTTTTTCAATTAACAGCATTATTGAGACTCTCAAAATGTACTTATGAGGTGTGATAAATACAAACAGTGTTGCTGATTATACAATTGTAAGGGTGATAATAAGTCTAACTGGGTTGTTACAGTGTGGTGTTTCAGTTCCACTGAACTTTTTGTGTCTGAGAAGCATTCCCTTCCTTTAGCCATGAAAAGAATAGCTACAAAGACTGCTGTTGGTAAATTTGAATAAAATAGCAAAAAGTTAAATGGATTTTTGATTAATTGAAATTAATTCAATTTAATAATTCATTTAAATTGTAATGTCTTCATCCTGAATTACAGTATCATTTTAGAAAGTCAGAGGGTCTGACGCTAAGTGTCCAAAACTGCAGTTCTTTAAATGGCCACTTGAGGCTAGCTCCACAAGGGAGTCAATCCTCGTAGAGCCCGATACCAAAATGCCTAATTTTACCACAGAAATAAACATGATTAGTGCAATGATGAGTGAAAACAAAAATGGTTTCTGTCTCATTGGCCAATAATCCCGCCTATCATAATGGCAGTGGAGGTACATTTCTATTCACCTTGAGCATTTAAATTATATGAAGGCTTAAAGCATAATTAAGGGTGTGGGTGTTAAGTGAAACCTAGCAGACAGCTGTTGCTATGGTTCAGGCAGGCATTGTGGCGGTATGTATCCTCTCCAGCTCCACCCTCTTTTCCAAATATGGTCACTCCTGGTTTAAATCAACAAAACTGACAATGACCAGAATGCAAGCTTAAGATAATAGGTTAAGAAATAAGCCAAAATAATTTGCTTATCTCTCTGATCCCTTAAGATAAAAGTGATCTTTGTGCAGTGATCAGATTACATATAAATGAAACAGTTATAATTGCAGCCTTTTTTTACCCGTCAACACTCCAGCAGAGAGAAGGCTATTATTCTTAGAGACATTAATAAAGTATTATCACTTCTTGTACCGGGATCCTCATTGAAATTCATAATAAGGCCACAGTCGTTTGGATTTTTAATGTTTCACAAGCTTCTTTGTGAAATCCCTATGCTTGTGGTAATGTGTGAAGAATGACAGTGGAAACATTTTGAAACCAAGATGAAATGAACAGAATGACATTACAGCTAACCATTTGGCTATCAATTTTGGTTTTAAATTCGGCTCAGAAGACACTCCCAGTTTTCTGGGGAATCATTTCCATAAATCTTCTGAAAATCATTAGTCACTATCATAATTGTGCCTCATGTTTGTCATTGGCTGACAGAGACTCTGGCTCTTTGCTTTAAACATGAGCCTGTGATACAGTATGTGATCATCACATCACAATCTATGGACAATGCCTCTGCCAGTCTCAATGAGGAAAACTGTCAGACGTTTCAGTGGGAGAGAGATCAAACGGGAGAACATTTCACATCACTGGCAAATCTTGATAAACTCAAGTTTTGACACATCAAGGGACTTTCCATCCTCTTTTCCACCATGTTTCCTCTTTGAAAGTGGGCACTTTATTACTCGCACCTCCCTATTAATGCGGCTCACTCCTCCAGACAGTGAGTCAAGCATCTGTGACTCACTATTCAGGCAGACAGAACATGCAAACAGGGTTAAGATATTCACTTACTGTCCAGCTAAACCTGTGGGCCCCATGCGTGTGTCATGAACAGCTACAGTGTGTCAAGTTTTAAACCACTCAACCACTGCACCA
>JAQNCA010000032.1:13752085-13782318 GCA_029783725.1 Acanthurus tractus | reverse complement strand
TCTTCCGATCTCCACTCAACCCCTGCACCATTTTCCTTTTTTTTTTTTTTTTTTTTTTACCTAAGTCTGATAGGAGGCATTTAATTCTGTGTAAGCAGCTGCTGTTGTGTTGAGTCAGTGAGAAAATCTGCATATATTAAGATGGGAGGGATACCATTAATTTAAAATGGACATAACATACTGATGAAGCTTTGGTACAGGCCATTATCATTAAAACAAAATAAACGCAGAGTAAAGAAATCTTTACTTATTGGCCTAATCCTCATTTCTGTTGCAGCATGCAGATAATCAGAATTAAACTCCATGTATCTATCCCCTGTTGTTGGAATAACAGAAGTAATGTGGTGGGAAATGTTATCTTGGCACAATTGGGCCCATAAATGTTAAGCATTCTTCAAGCTACAGGAAATTTAAGCAGCATATACAGCACATAGTGTAATAAAAAATAAGAAAAAAAAGATGCAGCTCAAGTCAAGTCATCTGTAATATGACCCAGCAGAATGGACATTAAAACTTACAAAAATACTCCCTTATGCCACTGGCAACCAACCATGTATAGAAAGTTTGTGGGTGTAGCTAAGTGCAACATAGTGGATCATAGTTGTTTATTTTAAATGCACCAGAGCCTTGTGAACACACTATTTCTGAGGCACTTACTTTTTTTTTTCCCTGACCATAGGTTTACCTCTGAGTCAGTAGCAACAGCTAAGGTGGGTCTTCATTTTTTGTAGATGCACATAAAGAGGTACACACAGCAAGTGCATACGAGCCATAGCACAGAAGCAAAGCAAACTGGTTGTGCTACACTTGATTCACGAGTCTTTTCTTTTTTTTATTTTTAAAGTGGTTTCACTCCACCTCGGCCCAGATACAGTTGAGCAGGAAATGTGTTATTGTATTAAAACTGTGCAGACTGACACTTGGAGAGTGTTGATGTTGCTACGCATGAGCGAGATTATCATCGTCCATTGTGACAGCTGCTGCCAGCACTGCTGTCTCCAAACAAGGAAAAAAATCAAGATGAGTAAAGGTACAGGAGGTTGAATGTGTTAATTGAAGGAGGGAATCTGAAAGGGAAAAAAAAGTTGTGCTTTTTGCATGTTAGCAGGTGTCAACATTTGAAAACCGATAGGTGACGTATTCTGAAAAGAACAATATGTGTACTTTAAAGTATTAAAACAGTGAATACGATAAATGTCAAATGTCAAACTTAAAGAAAAATGTAAAAAGCTAGCACGTTAAAACATTTGCCAGGGTTAGTAGGGTGAGTTTATCTCAGAAATGCTGGTGATAATGAAGGACAAAGTGTTCGTTCACATTTCAGTAAATACATGATATTGTGGGAAACAAAGAGGAGCTTGATTGAAAGAAGATAAGTGCTTTATGTCTTACAGTTCTTGGTGTATTTATGATTTTTTTTTTTGCTCCTACAAATACAGCTAACATTGTTGCCGACCAGGTGCCTTCATATTGACAGTGTACTGTGTTTTGTTTTTTTTTTAAAGGGATTTTCAGCACGGTAATGTGTTATTGTCTCAAGATGGTGCAGAGGAAATTACTTTACTCCGATGGTCTGCACGGCCCACAGATCACGGCCGAATAAAACACGTTTGGGATGAGGTGAAGTGGGATGTTCGCAGCATTTGGGCGAGCGAAAAAACTGCAAAGATGACACTGTCAAGGCAGCACAGATCAAAATCCCTACAGAACATTTCTGGCACCTTGTTGAATCTATGCCTCAGAAAGATTGTGGCTGCTCGGAGGAATCGAAGAGCGGCCTGCACTGTAATACCAAGGTGTACCTAATAAAATTGTCAATGAGCATATTTACAATACTGGTAAAGGACTACACTTCAGTCAGAGACCTCCGGCTGAAATATTCCTTCCCTTCCTTGGCTTCTTAGCATAGACACCATGACATCCTGAATTTGCATAGCAGTAAAGATCAATGTAGCTCTCGGAGGCTGGTGTGACACTTATTCAAAACAGCTCCAATATTTTCCCTAGTGTAGTCTGGAGCAAAAGGGGATGAGCAGGCAGTGAGTGATGTGGGTAAAGAAAGCCAGACACTTCCTCAGCCATAGTCAACCTCAAAGAGCATTTTGTCATGTATCTTCACTTGGTAAAGTACCTGCAACCCTCTTCACATCACTACTGAATCAAGGTCTGTTTCGCACTATTTGATGCCGTTTGATGTCAGTTGCGATGTGAAACAAGTAACAGAGGAGTAAAAAAGCACATCTCTAAAAAACTGGCATAGCAATTTTTTTTAGTGTTTTTATTTTTTCTATCTTCTACCTTTTAGCACATGAATGATTTCTGGCAGGAGGTAATTTTTAGGTTAGATGTCGCTGCATTATGAAGGATGTCCTTCAAGCAGAGGCTGATTTCAAGGGACAGCTTGACAAAACTCACTTTGAATTTGGTTGAAAGCATGTCTAATTGAATTTTGATACGTAATTAAATCAAGCAATAAATCAGCCCAGATCCCACTGCAACCGACAATTCAACACTCCTGAGCAGCACAAGCTAATTATGATGAAGTTATTATCTCAGCCAAAGGGAGTACTCTGAATGGCTCCTTCTGCATCATGTAGAATCTCTTCAACTAGAATGTACTCAACCTTGAGGAAAGGGCATCTCTCATATTAAGGATCCTAAAGATCCTATAAATGTCGCTCGCTTGGTTGATAATGTACCCATGTTGGAACATCGTCCCACTTTAAAGAAGGTGATTACTTAAAGCGGTCCAAAAAAAAAAGAAAAAAAAGACTAACATGTACGCAAACACATTGATGCACTGAGACAGAAATTATCTGATGTGTTGTAAGTCAGCTCAGTTGCTACAGCTGGTAGCAATTTCTGTCAATAATCCCTCGATGTGTAGGAAGTGGCTATATTGATTTAGCATGGATTTAGCACATCATCCTCATCATCTGGTTCACAGTCCCACATGGTTAATCAATTACATTCCCCTGCGATTTAAGTATGCTTAAAATGCCATGCACCGCACATGTAATCTCATGACATAAGGTATTAAATATGTCACATCATACTCTTTTAATACCTTCCCTAAGAAGACAAATTGGTGTGTCGGTAATGAGCGGTGTGGCATGAAAAACTTAGAAGTTAGCTATGTCTGTCACATGTTCCGTGTAAATATAATAAATATGCATAAATGAATACAATGTCTTTTAATGATTTGTCTGCTTGAAGCTCAGAAACCTTTAATAAATACATAAAAAAGTAAAAAAAATAAAATAAAAAAAGGCAGAATACTCCAACTCCCCAGACAGCCTGCTGGATCTAGCTGGTATGGTTTTCGTAAATGAATCCTCTGCAACAATTACTGGAGTAGCCTCCTTCTGCATAATTTGATGAGCAAAGAGAACATTGATGAACTTTTTTAATTATTATGCCGCTTGGGATTCTGACACAAGCGCCAAAGAGAGGGAGGGGGGTCCACCGCTGCAGCTGCCAAGGAGTTTTTTTTTCCCCCTCTTTCTTTCTTTTCCTATTCCTACCCTTCCCTTTTTTAATTCACCCAATTTGTCGGTCCAGATGAAACAGCAAAAGGTTAGAGTGTGGAGTAATTAACAGCAGCTAGCCTAATGAAATCAGGAGGGGCTGGTACAATGGGAAGATCAATACCTTACTAAGGTTGGAGCAAGAGTGGGGATTGTCCAGGGGAAACACACATATACAGACCACTTAATAATAATAAGCTGATGAAAAGGCAACATGTTCGCCACTTGTAAATCAAAATTGGTTCGAACACTGTGACATTATTGCTGTCTAGTAATTGTGTTAAAGGAAAGTTGCTCCTGGTTCGCACTCGAGAAGTGTATGGGATTTACTACCCCCCTGTGTGGTTTGCTGAGAGGGTTTCCCTTTATTGAATGTCAATAAGCACATCAATACACTTTGGACAACTGAACACCAATGCAGAGGTAAATGGGGATTCTATTTATCTAAGGCTACTCTTAAGTATATTGAAGACTTTATTAGCCCCTTTTGATGAGGAGGTGTTTTGTTTGCAACAGTTTTATCACACTGTCTAAGACATGCTGCGTTCGCCAGAAATACAAGGGATGTAAACTTGAACTCAGCCCACTGTTTCCTGGCTGAGACATTCGCGTCTCTTGTGACTGCACACATGAGCAGATGGCACGGATGTTCCAAGTTTACCACTGTGAATAATTGTATAATGCGTGCATATGTCTAAATGTGTGATAGTGACACGCCACCTGACAAAGTTGTCATTTTTCTCTTATTGATGAATCCAGCCAAGTCCACCTCATCTGCGGGGATAGCGACTTGATAAAAGGCCACATGCTCTTTTTTTTTCCCTTTTTTTCTCCCACCCTCTCTGAGCGGCTTAAGTCATAAACTGTTGAACTACTCTGACAAATCTGGCATACTGAGCAGTTCTGACAAGTCCCGCTCGACCATTATTTCCACAGACTTCACGCAGGCAGACTAGCTGAATTGAACAGCGGCACACTATAGTGAGTTTCACCAATGAACCGCTGAGTCGGAGTCAAAACAAATGTGAAAAACGCAAGGGCGAGTGTTGTCAGCTCAAGAGACTGTGGCTAGCTAGTGCACTTCCTGTCCCTTTTCCTCACTTTGTGCTTCTCCCAACCATCAAAGGTATTTACACCACGAAGTAAACCGTAATGTGTGGAGGCTGTAGAGATGGAAGCAGCAGATCTTGTTAGTGTTCAACTATTAGGAGCATGCAGACCCCAGGGACAAAGGGTTTAAAGGCATTCAGTGCAGCTTGAAGTTATCACATCATAGGTCTACACTCTTTAAATTATTTTCTACAAGCTGCAACGAGACGACTTGACACGCCGTTGTTCTTTTTTTTTTTTATTACTTTGAACTTTTTCAACTTATTAGTATTGGAGCCAACTTATCAAAGCTTTGTATTCCCGTCCTGTTGCCGACAGAAGCAGAGGTCACCCAGTTCAGTTATCACATACCGACATCTTTGCACGTCCCCTTGATGTCACATACAGATCCATAAGGTACACTTTAGCTTCTGTATGAGACGTACCGAACTTTTGACTCCAATGTAACCTTATCCACGGCAACATGAGACACTTGTTCCAAGTGATCCACTCAACATGGTAATGAGCAGCTAGGGTTGAAGGTCAGGCACAAGTGGTGACTCACAGGACCTTCACCTAAGATTTGAAGGAATGTGGCAAGAATGATGCTTAAAGGTAGCAACTTTGTGCTTCTGAGTGAGACACTGATGGTTGTGACAAGGTGGCGCTTGTAAGTGACGAGCGGGGATGAGAATATGTTGGCATGCACTTATAAAAAAAATTTAACACTGGGTTTATTATTTTTAATGTTGTCATTTAAATATACTTCCCGGTAAAGCCAACAGATTATCTTTACACCTCCACCTGTAATTGCCCGAAATGAGTTATGTTGATTGCTATTCCTTAATAGCCTCATGTTGCCAGACTTGTGACTCACAAAAATCAGGAGAAAATCTGATAGATAAAAAAAAAAAAGAAACCAGAAAAAGCAAATCTTTGGAAAATCCTCATGCATGCATAGTGTTTTAACTGAGCATGCCTTCAAAGATGTCTGTTTCTGGAAACAGTACCACTGGCTATTTTTGTTGAATTTGTTAAATTTTAAGGTTTCGTGCTTGCTTGTTAAATTGAATTGATAAATTACATTAGTCTGGCTACCAGCCGTATTCAGAGATTGACAAAACAAGAGCTTCACATCAAAAAACTTTGCATCAGCTGAGGCAACTCTCCAACAATTGTCAGTCACTTAGATTAAATAGGTTTGCTTCTGCCTCCTCATCAACTATAACGAATGACGACTGTTAGGTAGAAGGTCAACCTTGAAAGTTCCATACATTTGTGCTATCCAAATACCTTTTTAACTTAGTGAAGTAAGTCCAACAATAACAAAAGAACTCTTTGGCCTGGTGATGTAAGGTAGAGCTGGCATTTTCTTTTTATACTCTGAATGTAAATGTATATGTATTGAGGGAATTTGATTTACCAGCCTGTGTACAAAAGCTGATGGAAAATTTTCTTTTTAATATCCCTGATATGCACACAGAGGGCTCGTTTTTCTCTTGCACACCGTAGGCTTGGGTTCCACCGTAGATTTAATATTAGCTACCCTCCAGTCACCTACGCACAGCTGGAATGCACTCATACCTACCTTCTGTCTATGCTTTTGATTATTACCTAGTCTCTCTACCTCTGTGCCAGCATGCCGTGCCACAGCTCAGACCCTTACTGGAGAAAAACGTTTATTACAACACTTCAACCTGTTTTCAGTATATACTGAATCTCTAGGAAACTTGAAAAAAAAATCAGTGTAGTGCTTTACAAGTAACAATAAAAATTAGATTTCATTATTTGTATACATTGTGTCAAAGCATGCCATGCAGCGTCACAGTATGTACTATATGTCCCTTTCATTTCTACCTACATTTGTAGTTATTCATTGTGCAGCCACTGTGTCTCAAAACTGGGATGCATTTGGATACAGAAACAGAGCACAATAAGGTCTGGTGTTTTTAATCAATTATTTATCCAATATTTTAATGATCACAGTGCCTGGGGTGATCAAAGGCACGGTTCGAGCTCCGCTGCCTTTGCTCGCTAAGACATCCCTCTGTACTTTGATGTGGTTCACCAACAAATGCACTTATCTTAAGCATAAGTCTCTCCCAGTCTTGCATGTGAGTGCTTTGAAAGAGCTAGTTTGAGAGGCGTGCATACTGAGAAAGGGTCACTGACCAATCCTTATTTAGAAGGGAGAAAAAATAGAGAACTCGATAGCAATCAGATGTACAACTACTATTTTGAATGTCATCTAAATATGAGACAACCATAGGTCACTTTCTCAGATCCCACATGTACATTATCATATATTTAATTGGTTGGCAAGGTCTCTAACTTGAAGTGTGTGTCACGAGATGTTGAATAAAACATTACTTGGAGACGAAACAACTGCTTGATGGCACCCTTAAGTAAAAATCCTGCTTTAAATGACCAGTCAATGGATGCAAATGAGAAACTCCTCTAACGGACCTGACAAATGTTGATGTGCTCAAATATGCAAAAAAAAAAACAATCTACTGTTCAGTTACATTAGGTTTAATATGAAGATGAGATATTTTACATTCATTATTATTGCATTTTACAGTGAAGCAATTCGAGCAATAATGTCTGATTTAGGTATAGAATTTTTTTACTCGAACATTTGTCTTTAAGATTGTTTCCATAAGCAGTACTGTACCGTTATTGCAAACATTTTATGACTGCCTATTAACACATCAACTGTACATACAACAATGTTGTCATCGATTGCAGTCGTGTTTTCATGCAAATTAAGTTTAATCTTTACCCAAAATTTGCTCTGTTTGTGTCTCTGATCCACACCCAGCTCTTCAGCTCTTTAGCGCTAATAACACTGTGTGCTAGTTAGATATTACATTTTGGGCTTAAATTAGCTGCCAACTGCTTTTGGAAAAGACCAGAAGAGTAAAGTTGCTGACTATTAAATAAAAAGAATGAGCTAAAAGATGCTAAAACGCATCAGGAAGAACATTACAGAGCAGGGTGACAATTATTTGGTTGGCCAAGTAATTCTTGGCGTGTAACAGAGCAATTCCATTAAGACTATTGGTGCTAAAAACCACCTTATCACAAAATCTATGTTTAAAAAACTAAATCTTGAAACTGCTAAGAGGAGACTAACTGTTGGTGACATGTCATTAATATGCAAAGAAAACGCAGTCTACAACATTCAATATGCATGACTAGTTACCTGGATAAAAGTCTTGAATATGCCTCTCTATAAAAGAAATTTCATTTATCGTAATTACATTACAATTCATTACGAAACAATTGTTCAGCTGCCAGGCAGTTATTTATCAGAAGTTTAGAGACTTTACTTTTTAAATTAGTTTAGTTGTCCACCATGAAGCTCCGTTTTGTGTTTGATAAATAGCTTCGGGTGCACTGCTCTATCGCTCAGTCAGTAGTGGCATCCCTTGGTGAACAATTATGGCGGGATAATCTGTTGACATGAACTTGTTTCCTGTTCATTGTTTTACCGTTCCACCCCAGTAGTCCTCTCTGCGTCTCCCCTGTCTAAGTGCCTCCTCACTGCCAGATTTCTTCTATTTTCTTTGCAAATCAAGTCATGTACTCAGATTATTATACACAGTACAAAGAAAACAAAATTGGTGATTAAAAATTAAATACTCTTATCTCTCTGTGAGTTATCTCAGTCCCCAGAGAGAGGATGCTATTTTGCAGGCTTGCGGGTGTCTTTTGTTCCCAATTTAGAAGCTTGTCACTGTTTATTGTTAATTTTTGATGCTTCATTTGATATTCTGTTCACTTTCCTCCCTGACATGCGGAGAAAACATCTTTATCAAAGTGTCAGTTGTATGGCTTGTGTTGTCAGAATGTCAAGTTTGCCCTATTCTTTACATTTCTGTGGAGAGGGTGTGCACTCTGCAGCGTGGTCTGTACACACTCGGTGTCTCAGGGAGAAATCAATATGTATCCGAAATCTCAATTCCAGCCTAAAAAAAAGACTTTAAACCACCAAATCTATGAGGTTGTCAATTGTGAACTCTGACTGACTTGAGGAGAAAGCAAAAAAGTTTCGAGTGCTGTTTCCTGTGTGTGCTTCAAATATTCATTTCCATAGTAAATCCTCTGTAGTGTAACAGTCAGAGAATGATGTGAAATGACTTTTCTTCTGTCTTTGCAGGAGGCCTGTCAGCTTGGCAAGATAACCTCTGTGAATGTAAGTCTTACACACACTGTTTTCTTGTTTATTTCTCTTTTTTTTTTGCATGTGCATTTCCACAAGCCTAATTTTTTTCTCTCAAACTAATTTCATACAAGTAAAACCTGCAACAAATATGCATGTTTTTTAAATCTTTTTTGAGAAATTTTTTTTCAGCCTTAAGCAACCCCAAAACCATCCCATAATGTCAGTATTGCTTGGATATTAAGGACATTTTGCAGCCGTCAGTGACTTGACTGTCATTTTTTTATACTTTTTGTAAAATTGCTATAACTGTCATACCCTTATTGTTGAATGAAAAAGATTGAAAAGGTGCAGTTTGACATGTATTTTTTTTATTTCAAACTGTGAAGTATTTTAATGAAATATTAACTGAAATGTGTTCTCAAACTTTTTATTTTTCTATTAAGAGCAACAGGCAGTAAGAATTCAACATTGAAAGCTTCTTATCATACCTTTTAAAATGTTTCCTTTTTCTTTTCTTTAGCAAGGGTAACTATATTGTAAGGTTTTGCTGAGAGTGACACGAAAATGTCCCTACTTTCAATTGTCAGCATTGTTGCATGTTTAACTGAAATATTCATCTCAGCTCAAGGGTATTTCACTCGTAAGACACCTCTAACATTAAATCCATTTGAGTTATGGCATCTGGCTCCTTTTCAGTGTTTAGGTTTCATTCTTTATCTTGCAGTTCATGTCTGCAGCTCACAGGCACAGACTTCACTCATCTTTGGTCAATGAGAGCAGGACTGTCAGGGCTCTTCCTGCACCTGCACAACAACATGCCATTCAACCTTTTTTTTTTTCATTTGCAGCAGAGAATGTTGCAATCGTGAAATTTCATCCCACAATTTATGTGTGTTTAGTCATTACTTTAGTTTTTGGAGAGCAGTCCCAAATTGTATCTATATTGTAATTTTTTTTTCTGATATTATTTAATCTGGATTCACGGCTAGTTGAGTATCTTGCTTCTTTTTTTTAAGGCATCTTTTGTTAACACTGGCCTTAATAACGTGGACTAAGGTGGATTACGTCTACTGCCAGAGTTCATGTTGTGAAGATAAGATCACAGCAGATGAATCAGTAACAAATCAAATTAGTAAAATTGCATTAGATTTGTCAAAAATCACACAGTAGTCTCTCCACCCACTTGCTAAGAATCACCTCCCTCTCGAATGTTCCCGTTAACTCGGCCATTTCACACACAGTGGCATATCACCTCACATATAATAGGCAGCGTCGGAACAGCTTGTACAAAAAAAAAAGGACCCACTCTGCAAAGTAAAAGCAGATGTTGTGCGATCTTGACATCCAGCAGAACAGGGACATGTGGGACAACATTTTTAGGGGATAAATAGTTTACCATTTGTGTTGTGTTGTTGTTGTTTTTTTTTAACTCCTCATAAGACACACGACATGACAAATCACCGTCTCCTCTGAACAGATTTATGCAGGTCTAGGTGTGCCCGCGAGCTGATCCTTATCTGAAATGGCAGAGCCAATCTCCCCTGATTCACTCCTAAGTGGTCCCTGTTTATCACTCAAAGTGAGGTGGTTGTCAGCCAAGTCCTTTTCTGTGCAGCACTGACTCCTCTTGCCGTTTCCAGAGAGTGTTATTTTGGGAAAATGTATATAAAATAACAAAACTCAAAGAGCCGGGGCCCACTAAAGAACAAAGTTGCAGCCACTTGGCCTCTCCTCCTTTATATCTAAATATAACGGACTTTCTAATCCAGTAACCCATGAATCCAGCCCCATCTGCCTATTGTCTGGGTGGTTACCAGAAGAAGGGTTTGGGATTGGCTGGCTTGTTATATGGCAGAACTTGGCATGCGTCTTTCCTGTTCATTTTATCTCTGTGTACATACTTCTCAAGGCAGTGTTTTATCTGGCTGAACGGGCTTTGTTTGGTCTTGATATCTCTTACCGCAGCTTGTCTTTGCTTTATGGATTTCTGGCAGCCTCTTTAAATAAGTGATAATGCCATACAAAACACTCACCTTGACTCCTCTGTGACTGTTTGTTTTTGTTTGTCATGTTTGCTTTTCCACATTAATGTTTTATTCACATTAGTCATTACCACTGAGAGCAAAACCGTTATTTATTTAAAACTCATTAATGGTATTTAATTGTAATTAATATTGTAGCTCGTAACGACGTAGCGGTGAGTGCATCGTTAAATCAAATTAGACTTTTCTTAACATCTGGCACCGAGTTGAATTGGCTTAAATAACAACAGTCTAAAAAATGAAGACACTCTGTCATGCAAAATGATTGTGTCCTAATTGTCAAGGACAGCTGTTTGTTCTAATAGATTTTGGATGCCATTGTTGGAGCAAGTTTCCAATAATTAGAGTCATGTGGAGAAGAAGCATGTTTTTTGTAGAGCTGCCAACACTCCATAAGTGGGCTCTTTCTTTTTGCTGGAACCTGGACTTTTGCTTTTGCACGGATCCTCCAGTAATTTGAGAAACAGCTGCCAACGCTGTTTGAGAACAAGTAGATATTTAGACTACTTGAAAGCGTGGGCAAACTTAGCACACAGATGATTTTGCCAACAAGGTATTTGTCTCGTCTCTGCCTTAGAAAAATGGATAAAACCACATGAGAGAAAAACATCATTTCTATACGACTGTAGAAACTTTAGAATTATACCTCTTCATTTGGCAGCAGAAAATATCACAATATATGCAGGGGAAAAAAAACAGGATTAATTTTATGGACTTATGCATCATATACTCTGATGTGTTTAAAAAATTAATGTAGTACATGTGAACAGATTTTTCTCTTTTTTCCATAAAGAAACATCAGCAACAAAAAGCTTTTGTTCCTGAGTTGTTATCTAACACAAGAGTTGAAGGTTTCGTGCGTGCTCGTGTTCTTTGACTGCATGCACTTTTTTTTCCCACTCTTTTTCTCCTTATTTATTATCTGTCTTTTTTCTTACCAGCACACATTCACACAAACACACTCACACAAAGGGATTTGTGGCCTCGGGATCTAAATGAATCTAGTAAATAGAATATTTAGCTAGCTGTTTCAACATCACAGTGTTGAAAACCACTCAGTTGTGCTTTCAGGGTGCTAATTGTGTGGATTTAGGTTAGTCAACCCTCTCTGATAGTTTTTAAATGAAGCTTTTTGTGCACTTGGTTTTTGGCAGTTTGTCCTTCATTAGTGCCAGAGTTTATTTCACTCTTTTCTCCATTTTCAGGCCTTATTTATTCTTTTTGAAGAACAATAAGTGCTATAGTAGCCCAGAAAAAATAGTCTTTGTGTATGCATATTGCACACCATATGTTAATGTTTTATTTATATTTATTTATGGGATTGTATACTGGCTTAATGTTCTTGCTGTAGCAATTTAAAAAAGATAACCATATCTCCACAAAACAAAGAAACAAAAGACCTCATATCTGTTTGAATAATAGGGTGAATAAAACTCACCACAATAATTGAAGCTGAGGGCGTGATTATATTTTATGTGTTTTAAGCCCCTTTACAGTGTAATGCAGTATGATGGTACCCAGGGAATCACAAAAAAGACATGAATTCAAGCTACAGTATATATCAATGGGACAATGCTCAGTTTTACAGATTTTACCTCAAAGCCAACCCAGATCTCCACATTTCAATTTGCTCTTTGTGACAAACTCCAAACAAAAAGATCTACAAAACTGAAAAGTAAAAAGATAAATCATTTGTGCCTACAGATTGTGCTTCACAATGTAAGTTATTGTTCCTGTGTGGTTTGTTTTCTGGAAGAGCTGCAAACATGCAGACATCACAACATAGAGAATGTGTTTTCTTTTTTAGCTCCAAAGAAAGGTCGCAACATGAACTCCTGTAAAACCTCCAGAGAAATCAAAGAGGCCCGCACCTTTCAGAAGAAAATGCCCACACTCCTGTGATCCCCAAGACTTTACAAATCAAAGTCTCAGCCTCCGCACACATTCCCACTTCTTTTGTGTTCAAACTGGGTGAGAGGCAAAACTAGGACATAGTTCAACCTGCTAATACACATCCCATCTATTATCAGGCCAGGAAGTCTCAATTATAAATCTTATAGTCAGTTTATTATCTGAAAAGTAATTCACAGACTCAACAGACCAGAAATCATTTTGGGGTTATGAGGTTACTGTTTCAATTAGTCCCCCTGGTGACAGGATGCAATTTTGGCTTCTTTTCCTCCTAAAAGCAGGTGAAGATGATGGATGCAGCATTGGGCATGAAACAACACTTGATACAATTAGGGAAGGGTTTCCCTTGTAAATGCCACCTCGTGGTGCTTATTCACCCATAAGAGCATTGTTGTCGCCACTTATGATGATATTAATAATCTTTGTGTCTGACAGTGGTGGTATGCCAAGACTCTCTATGGGAGCAGGGAGTAAATGTACAAAGACAACTTTTTTATAACCAAGGTGCACTGAAAATAGAGGCTAAAGACCAACTTTTTTAAGACGTCACTTCTGTCTAAATAAGTCAATGTTTTGATGAAGACTAAAACACAAAAAAGAAAAAAAATTAATGCTCAAGGCAGGAGGCAAAAGCAGGGGTGATCACACTTTCAGTGTCTGTAACACAGCGTGTGTGTCAAGTCTTATTCTCATTTTACTTTCATTAAAATATTTAACTATATAAACTCGCTATTTTCAACACTTCTTGTTCTTTAATAGTAATGTTAAAGTGTTAATGTTGCATTTTCAGCACCACAGGTGTCAGTGTATTAATTTCCCAGCACAGCTGTAGTTTGTTGTATCAAAAGAATAAAACACCAAGAACAGATTTGGAAACACTGAGGCTTCATAATAAAATAAGACTGAATATACATTCATCAAACAGAGGGAATCTAAAATATGTGTTTGGTCTAAGGAAAAAGCCAGCATCTAGCACAAGCCTGCCTGATATGGTCATGTGCTCCTGCAGAGACTATTTTAGGAAATACAGTACATGGCTTCAACATAAGTTCATGGAATAAGTCTCAGGGTTTTGAGTTATTCTGTTTTTAAAGTCTATTCTCACTTCAGTGCAATCAAAGTGACAGAAAACTTGTTTTTGATGCTCAAAGCATTGAATTATTAACTAAAAATGATTATACATTTTTAAAAAGCAATAGGTTTCTCAGGAAAAAATGGATGATCCAGAGTATCTTGACATTTTTGTGAAAAGAATGAAACAACTGTTCTGAATTTCAAAATGTTGTTAGCACTCATAAATTCCATGCATCATCACTGCGTCAGACACAAAGGTCTCAGAGGTTTCTTTTGGAGAAAAACTGGACTTTTTCTGCAGTATTTAGATGAACCATATTTACTTAAACTCTTGAGGAAAATTTGCTTAGAATTAAGGGTGTATCCTGCTGCTATTTGAGCCTTCTATGTTGTATTTTAGTAACTCTTTGACAATATTACTTTACTTTAAATAACATTATGCAAAAAATTGTTTGTTTTTTCTTAATTTATGGGCTGTCTGAACAGATGAGTTTCTACTGTTGTAATGTCAATATGACTCTTATTGTGGATCAAACAGCTTTATATTCAATTCCATATTCACCACACTGCCATACCTCCTTCTTTTCAGGCATTATTTTTACACTTGTCAGGCATGCTTAACAGGACAGAAGAGTTTCTAACAGATAGTTTTTGTGTTTGTCGCTGTGCTCCAGACCCAGCGCCGTGTGACGTTCCATCTTCCAGACGGTTCCCAGGAGAGCTGCAGTGACAGTGGGCTGGGAGACCCGGAGCCAAGTAGCACAGCCAGCACTGCCCAGCCTCTTCCCCTCAGCTTCCCACAGGAGGAGTACTATGAGCAAACATCACCCAACAGCCGCACTGAGGGAGATGGAAACTCAGACCCTGAATCTAGTGAGTGCTGTTTCTGCTCAACTCAAACAGCAGGCAACTCCGTTAATTTATGTGTTTCATTTTTGTATTTTTCGGTGATTTTTGAGGCTGACATTCCTCAATCTAATTTACAAGTGGCCATCTGGGTTTTTAGGCAGTATAATCATTTACCAGGATTACAGCTGTGATTGTCATGGCAACAACACAGCCTCACAAACACATAACAAGAGACCATTTTCTGTCAAATTACTAGTGACAAGCTAGTTTAACATTAAAATGTGATTTGGTGTACATGCTGTTTTTGTGAGGTCAGTATGTGGACAAGTAGGGCAACAGTGTTTTTAGCTCACAAAGTCGAAATAAAATGAACTCCTGCTCCACGTACTCTATCCATCAGTTTCTCATGTTGACATTTAAAGATGAAAAAACAACAAATCATTTTAGTTGTATCAGATATGTAAATAAATTGGACTTGATCTAAACAGGCAGTTAATCTATTGTCATGGGAGTGCAGAATGATATTACGGTTGTATTTTGTAAAATCGTGTTTTTATTGTAGATGGTGAATTTTATGAGGCTGAATTTTGTAAATGTTGTCCAGTGCTAAGCCATACAACGTAAGGGGAATTTTTTACCTCTGAAGTTCGAACTCAGTTGCTGAATTTATTCAAATGATTCACAAGACAGCTGTCACTGCATGGCTTACTGCCCAGTGATGTTCTCCATAAAAAGCTCCATTGAACGCAGGGATGCACAAACTCCATCCTCATACATATACAACAGATTCTTTTTTTTTTTTTTTTTTAAATCATTGCTCCAATAACTGGCTGAGGGTGAAAAGAAGAGTGCTTAAGACACACCACAGAGGATCCTGTTTTTTTTTCAGTCTTTTTTTTTTGTACCGGTGGTAGTGTAGATCCAAAGCGTGTGCACCAGCAGAATGCCAATGATGCTGCTAAAATAATCTCGCTCCACCTTAATATGAACAAGGCTATTCTGAGGCCCCTATCGGTGTGTCCTTGTCACAGCTCAGCCCTCCCACTTCAAGCTGGATATTCTAGATCTTGTCCCATCAGATATTTCTTTTCACTTTCTTTTCCTGTTTTTTTTTTTCTGGAAGCTACCCATAGATTGCAGACCGGATCGAGACTCAGATCGGTGCAGACCTTCATTCCTCCTGTGGCCCCTATGTATCACTGCCAGAAAGGCTTTAGCCAATACTTTTAAGTTGTCTGTCAAAAAAAACAAGTCTGTTTTTTTCCTCCTTTTTTTTTTGCTATCTATGCAGAGAAATCAACAGGACAGGCGGAAATAGATTGCTTTGCATACACCTACATGCAGTATAGCCATTGTGTCATAGCTGTAAGTGAGACAACAGTCCTTGGTGCATCTTCCTCCCCAGCAGCTGCGCTGACAGGTCCGGGACCGGGGTGTCAGTGTGAGTGTGATTGTGAATGCATTTGTTAGACATTAGACAAGATGGGTGACATGTTGGCGATGGCTCCCGGTTCATTTACATGCAAAGGTCCGTCCCATTTGTGATTTTTCTATTTTTGATAACAGGATATTGCAAGTTACAGCAAAAAAAAAAAAAAAGGAATATCCAGCTGACCTGCATATTCTCCTACACACACAAAACACACACACACACATGCACACACACACACACACACACATCCATGGAAGCATGCACATAAACTCACAAACAACCAAATGGATCGAATGATGAAACCTCTTCTTCTCCAGCTGTTTTCCCTTAATGTATTCACCATGGTGACAGCAGTGATTCATATATATGATTCATTCATATACAGAAGCAATAGCTCATCATCTCATTAATATTCAGTGACATAAACATCTCATACTTCATAAACTTACCCAAATACTGCACTTATTACCCACTTTCCCTCAGGGTAATATTTGTTCAAGTGAATTAGTTAAAGTAGAAGACCATGCTAATGCTGTAAATGCAAGTGTGCTTTTACAAATTGCTGCATTAAAAATCACAGCACAGCGAGAGTGTTAACAGCATAACTGAGGGTGTAATATCGGAGTCTAATATTAGTAGTTGGATATTAGGGGGGAAAAAAAGCATTTTTAGTTATTTGACCGGGAAGCCCTTTATGATGCTCTGTTGCAACATTATCACATGAAACGATATTAGGGCCAGTGTATTTCCTACTGATGAAAACGTTAAAAAAAAAAGGCATTCTGAACATATTTGTTTTTTCTATGATAAACACGCCTTTCAGGTTTTATTCTCTCCATGTCTGCAAAAAAAAAATGGGAACTTAATAACTTCACATTTAGAACTTAACATTTTATGATTTATTAAAAATGTTTTTAATCCCATTTTTTTCACCAACATTATCATGCACATCCCCTTGTCTTCTTTTCGATGCTACTGATTTTACACTTTCTTTTTTTGTTTGTTTTTGCACGCACATTCTCTCACATCATTCCCAGATAGAGTGAAAGTTGTCTGACTTATCCGCCTCCATTTTCTCCTTTCAGAAGTTTAAAGATAAACCCTGACTCTGCGTTACGCTGTTCAAAAAGACAGATGGATCTTGTGCATGTTGACCGTCTCAGAGATGAGTGCGTTGGTGACAGAGGGGTGCCTAAGATGGATTAGATATGGTATTATCAATGAGCACCAGGCTGGCATGGCGGTGGAAATCTCTTATCACGTCGTCTCAATTTGTAAAGCAGAAAGAACAAGGAGAAGTGGAAGAAGGGGAGAGGAGATGGAAGGAGTACGGATAAAGAGGTAGAAATCACACTGAGGGACTGATGGACTTAAGTGATGGCAGAAAGAGAATTTCAGGAGTCAAACGCTGTATTGTTTTGTAAAGGTGCTTCATCTCAGACCTGAATGTCAACTTGCGCTGAATAATTGTCTGTGCCAAAGGCAAGCCATGTGGCCTTCTGATGACAATGAATTTCTCAACTCCTCTTTAAAGCTGCATCTTTATTAGACCGCCCACTCTCGAAATAAAGTTCATATGACATTTTATGTTTCTATTATTTATGAGTTAGGCGGCTGTTCATTTTATGTGCTCTTGCTTCCCCCTCTGGGCTTACTTCACCACCTCGCCATCAGTCTTATGCTGTCACCTCCTTTGTCGCACATTGTTCCGAGGGTTTTGATATTTCCTCCTCTGTCTCGACACAGAGATAAAAGCGGTGAATTAATGTCATTAGTGTGTGTGTTTTTAGGTCCCACCCACATACATCTGACAGATGGCTTTTACAGAACTCCAAATCCAGAACAATTAGACGTGAAAAATTGTACCTGTCCCTTTTGGCCAAATTGCAACAGTTCATCAAAACATCAAAAACAAGAACGCATAATGATATGCAGTGCATCTCTTCCCTTGAATAAGAAGGATGCATGCCGCCGCTGCAGTTGACATTCTCTCATATGGTGACTCAGTGCAGTGGCATCCTCAGTTTTCTGCACAGCAGAGGTTCACCTTGTAGTTATCAGAAGTGACTGACATTTCTGGGAATAACTAAGAACACTGTTTTAGGTGGAATGCTAAAAGCATCCAGTTGATGAAAGTGTTAGTCTTGACCCATTTTATCTCAGACATTGTGTTCTGTGTTGTTGTTTTTTTTTTAATAGATATGACGAGCAGCCTTGTACTGAGTGATTTTATTGCACTTACAATCAGTTAGGCATTGTTGATATCAAATAATTAAATCCTGTGTTTTTATTTTTATGTTTTTCTTCATTTGGGACAGCCTTTGTTGTTACGTTGATGTCACTTTAACAACATCCTGAAAGGCTTTTGCTGAATGATGGGAATCACCATGTCATGAACAGCATAAAGTGCTAAGCCCTCAGACAAAGTGCAGGGAAGTGGGAGCAAATCCCTGAGTCTAAATCCTTCACATTTTTCAAATAATATACAATTTTGTCCTCTGGATGATTTGTAATATACTTATTTCTTTCTCCTGTTGAGGGATTTAAGAGCTTGTGCTTTTGCCCACTTATAGGCAGCTCACTAAAGGCAGTTTTGAAGTAGTGCATTAGTCTCCGGACGCAGCATAAAAAAGTTGCAGGATGTTGCTATCTTAATCTGTGGCATATGGCTTTCAAATGACCAGCTTACACCTTGTCTGTCTAAGATCTAAATCTACTATTAAGATAAGCTGATCCTTTTTAAACACTGCGAGTATAATAAGATTATAGCTTTAAACGGGATGCACAGTAAATTACAAAGCCAGAATTCTCACTAAAGGCAATTCCTTCGCTGAATAACAGATTTCTATCAAACATTTTGCCTATTAATATTGTTAATATATATTTATTTTATTTTATTTTTTTCCCTTTTTGCAATTTTGTGCCTAAGGCTTTTATAGCCTATTACATTATATAATTCCGGATACCAGTAGATAAATAATCTGATTAAAGGCTTGCTGAGTTCATACTTTTCGGGGGTTAACCTCTCAGCTCTTTGATTTCTGTAGGTCCAACATTTTCATAGTGGCTCTCAGACTGAGTTTCCAGTTGACCGATTTACAGCTGGCCATTTTCTTGTCTTTGGAAAAGGCCACTTGACTTGATCTAAAGTGCCAAACACGTTGGGACCACTTGAATTTTTAATACTTCCCAAATCTCCAACTCTACTCTGTATGTCTGGCTGCCAATGCCAAGCTTGTACTAAGATTGGAATTCAACTGTCTAGACACAATCTGCCCATGAATAACGGGATTTCATGAAGAAGCACGGAAAAAAAAAAAGTTGGACGGCAGTGATTGGAACTCTAACAAAGTGGGAACAGTCTTGGTGCAAAAATCTAACACTACATTTTCCCATTCATGCCAATACTTAAGCACATCATTATGCGATGGCAACAACGCTACAGTGTTCTGTACAGTTAGCCACATTAATTATTCATATGAGTCCAATCTCAGTTTCACTTTGAGGGTTCTCATATGCAATTAGAAGTAATGAATGTGCTTCTTAATTACATTCATTTGTGCAAATTTCCATTCCCCGTTGAATTTTTCTGTGGAAACATTGTGACACTGACCAATGGCATATCATTTGCAATGTGACTAAATCCATTCAGCATAGAACAATTAGCTGTAATTAGTGCTACAATGTCATCAGCAACCACGGGGAAAGACTAAGCTGACATGCAAGGAAGAAGAGGACCCCTTGTTCAAGTCCGGCATTGTTGCTAGATCAGGATAATTGGCTGACCACAGGTTAGAAAGACGACGAACCGCTGTTAGACTGTTTGACTCGATTTTTTTTTTGTTTTTTTTTTTTGTTAACTTTTATTCATGTTAAGTTAACTGAGCAGTCATTCTCTTTGATAGAAATGCCCTTCTCCAAATTTACACAGTATGGGGCTGCCAGGGCAACCTTTTTTCTCCTGCCAGCCCATCTCATCATCTGCTGCTGACAAATGAGCAGCTTCACTAAAGTAATTAAGACTGAAGTGCCTTGCTTAAGGATACATCGCTGGTGGTTGCTGAAAGATGGGAGGAGGCATTTCCCATTCATTTCACATCACCAGCCGACATATTGTCATGTTATTGGAGATATTTTGGCTGCTGTGTACGGGTGTTTAATTCATGCTGCACATTAAATGGTAATGCAGCATATTCCTTTTCTCGCAGATATCCCACAATCTACAAGATAATGTCTTCAGACTCCTTTTTCTTTCACATCATTTGCACCAGTTTGCTCCTTGCTATATATTCCCCCGCATATAAATAAATAAAGGCCTTTGTGCCTTCTGGCTCCCAGAACTTTTTACAGCTGCCCCAGTGGGCCTGCAACAGAGCTAAATGAAGCAACAGTGAGTATTAACCTACATAAATTGGACCTTTCCTTTTAAGATGATTTTAGACTTTTTCTTTTTTTTCCTTCCTCTCTCCTTATTTTGACCGCCGGGGGTCTATAGCTGAGTCAGAAGGAGATTTAGATGGACTCATCTGTATCCTTCTTTACCGATTGGGATTTGGAGGAAGTGCTCAGTTCTAAGAGGTGAGGTGGAGGGGAACCCTTGTTTTATCTGGTTCAAATGCCACACCAGTTGTCTCGGAGAGAGACGAGCTATTGATCTGGAGGAGTAGACTCAGCTCGCAGAAATCTCTCTTCACCCTCCTTCAAACGACTGAAAAGTGTCATGTTAGAAACCCTCCTTTTCCAGAGTATTAGGCCCCGTCTTTGTTGCCCTGCCAATGTCTTCTGTGAAGTTGATATGGGAGCTTTTTGATACAATCATTCAGATCTGAACAAGACAAGTTTGGAAACGATATTAAAAGATCTCGGGACAAAATGGAAATGTTTCAATGTCATGACCAGACGAAAAGAAAAACGGAAGTTAAGCATTGTTTAACAGTGTTTAGAGGTGACTTACAAACTAATTTAAATGGACAAGCTGTGTTAAGATCAAATACAAACAAACCAGCAGCACTTTGAGTGACACATATTTTTATTTATTTTTGGATTTTTTTGTGGCACAGAACAGGATTTCAAACTGTTTTGATTTGGTTCAAAATTCTGCAAACTTTTTTAATTAACATGTATTCACTTAGATAAATTTTCCAAAATAGAGATCAAATAACTTTTTTTAAATCAGACACATATTTGTCTTCATTAATTCATCTTTCATGGCTTTAATTTTAACATTTGTAAATCTCTAATGTCCCCCAAGAGACATGATGTTACTACTTGGAGAGTTTAGCTAGATTTTCTTAAGAGGAAAAAAACAGGAAAGTTGGCTTGATAAACCATGTTTGATTGTCAAAAAGTTGCTGCTTCAAATTCAGTCAGCAGCACTGTGACTCGAGTGGGCTTTTCAAAGACATGTACAATTAAAATACTCATTCCGAAGTTGCTAACATGTTCAGTAAGTCTTGTGTCTGGTTTGGGAAGGGATCAATAGCTGCCAAGTTTGATCGTGTCTCTGGACAATGTGATCTGAACTCGGCAGGGATAGAGAGAGACTTCAAACAAGGATAGAGGCTCAAAGGCCCCAGCCAGCAATTCACTTTGTTCCATTTCACTGACTCTGTGATTCCTAAACTGGAATATGGCTCGAACTGCATATTAAACCTGTGAAATGCTGGGTTTGAGAGAGGTGAACTGCTTTAGTCCTTGATCCCATCTAGCTGATTTGATCTCTGAAGCTTCAGTCATGAATCATTAAAAACAACAACAACACACTTGAAATAAAAAAAAATATCAACATGCTATTTATTTGGTGCACACCAATATTTTACTCTGGTAACTGGGTGGCGTTTATGTTGTGACAACTCTGGTTAAGGCCTGATGAGGTTGAGGCATTTCAGCTTAGTTAGGGCAAGGAAAAATATGTTTCTCATTAAAAACAAACAAAATAAAAAAGAAAACAAGCCAAAAACATGGCTGAAAAAGGCCTGATATTTAATTAAAAAGAACCTGCTTTTTAACCTCATAAATTGAGTTGCAAAAATTACGAGATTTTCATTGTTTGAAACTGTTGTAATCAAAATGTTAAACATTAGTCTGCTGCTTTGCAACTATTTTGTCTTTGTCAGGCCTCCAAGGGCTCATTTACATTTAATGTGAACCATGTCACTTTGATAATTATTGTGGAGATTATTTGATACAAAGGAAATTTAAACATTCAGAAACCGACCGTATTGACATTTCTCTTCTTCAACTAAAACAGCTGGGAAACAAAACAAATCATCCGTCGTTTAATTTAAAATGTTTTAGATGTCACAGCCAGCACGCACTATTAAACCTCTAAATCAGAGCTCATCGGATAATAACTTACTTGAACTTTTAAACTTTGAAGAAATCTGTCCACAAACCTGGACTCCCAAACCCTCCCTCACATTTCTCAAGAATCACACTGTCCTTTCGGTGTGATGAGCTGAGGTTATACAGTACCTGCCTGAAAGAGCAGAAACTTTCACTCCCTTCAGAAGCGGGAGGAAAACATGGGAAGCTATAAAATATAGATGGCCTAATGTTTTATTCAAGGCCATTTGTTATAGATAGCTCTATACAGAAATCCCACTTCTTTTCATTTTTAGTTTGAGAGCTTGTGGTAGCATTAACTTTTTTTTTTTCCCCTGCAATTTAACTGCTCCTGTCCCTCCCATCAACCCCACCCTCTCACGCAACATGTACACACACACACACACGCACACACAGGGTGTACACACACCTGAACCAGTTCAAACTTTAGCTCAAACACTGGTTTATGGATGTGTTTTATTCATTTTCAAACATTAAATCCATGTCTTTTAAATGGGGATGGATGTATTTTTACCTGAAAATAAGGGGAGAACACATCTGTACATACGAAAATGATCAGAGAATATAAAATCCCCAAATTTGAGATTGCGAGTGTGCCCATAAATTCTCTTGTGAGGTCAGGGGTCAGCCTGCTTCATATTTCAATAAAGCCATTATTCTCTGGCTCGGAGGTGTTGTATTTCAGTATAACCAATGGTTATGTTTATTGTTAACAACAGCTTTAGCAAGGCTGAGACGAGGTTAGGGGGAGTGCATCTCTCTCCCTACATGCTCTCTCTCTCCCCTCATCCCCTCTACCCCCGGTCAAGATATAGCACCACGGACAGATTAAAATGCATGGTCTCATCCCTTTCTCATTTTTCACATGCAGTCGGTCTCAAGGATAAGGATGGCCTCTGCTCAGAAGAACTTATTGACCAAAATAACTGTGCATCAATATGTCTCCTGAAGGCTGAGCAGACCGCAGCATTAAAGGGGTTGTATTTTCACCAACTCTCTCAGCCTTTAATGTTATTGACCTGGCTTGTGTTGATAGGTTGCAGAACAGCACGACAGGCGAGACACACATAGTAAAGTCATGTTAAAGCTTCATTGTCTGAGGAGAATCGCGTCCATTGATGCAGCAGAGCAAAATGGATGCCTCAAGTATACTTATGAATGAGAAAGAGGAACAAAATAAAGAGAAATTTGCAATTTGAGAGCGCCATGCTGTGACCACTGTAAAATTATATTGCTGCCATTTTCTGTCTTATTTTTCAATAAGAAATCACTGTGAGATAAACTGCAGTTTTGATGAGATTCAATTTACAGTAATAGCTGCAGTATTGCTGCAATGACATCAATGATATGATGACAGACGGCTACAACTATGATGCCATCTGTCTATACTTCATGTATTAGCATATTTCAACTAGAATGTGTCATTCACGAGAAATGCAATATTTTCCTGTGAAATCATTAATTCCACAAGCACAGGCATAAAATCGCAATAAATCTCATGCAGTTCACACACAACCCCTCGCTCACAATACCACACACACACTCGCAAATCCTGATGAACCTACCAGCAGTTAATTCAATCGGCAGAAATATAATAAAGCATGCAGGTTACAGTATGTTTGCATCCTGAGTTACTGCTGTGATATAATCCAGGTGCTGAATGTGCATGCATGAACAGGATTACTCCCCACTGTACTGTATAGGACCCTATCCCCTCCAGATCAATGTATGCACTGACTAGTTGATAAATTGGTATTCACGGACAAATGGATGACTTCAGACACCACTCACAGCCTGGTAACTCTGACAAATGGACTGAGAGTGTGGCAAGAAAAGAAGGAGTTGTGCTGAATGAATGCAGAAGGAAGAAGAAGAGGAAGAACATGGGGTTTTCAGATGGGACATGCTGAGGGAGTAGATTTTTCAGGTGGGCCCCGCAGGGTATGTTTGGCCTAACAGAAAATGACAGGGGGCTTTTGAAGGGTTTGACACCGAAGACTTCGACTCGTTGTTGTATACCCTCCTGAGGAAGCTAGCCGAGGCACTCATCACATTCACCGCGGTCAAGTTTGCGAGGCACTTCTGACCGAGCTCTTTGTGAGGCATCTGCGGGGACCTCAAGGCGATGTAGCACTCGTGTGGTCACAGTCAGATGTCTGCCATTCCATGCAGAAGCAGACCTGGTGCTCAAGCCTCGCCAGGAGCTCCGGCGAGCGGGCAGACAGACTGTGTCCCTTTGTTCCCATTTCCCCAGACACCTGGGTGATTGCATTGATTTGTCCTGATTCCATTCAGCCTCCGGTGCCGCTGGATTTCAAGTGTCAAACATCTGTCATAAAGCAGCTCCCTCATGCTGACTAATTCAGACGAAAGCAAAGTCTTTACAAAACTGAGAAAGAACACATGGCATTAATTGTAACAAGAAAAGAAAATGGCACATTTCCAATAGTTTGTGAAGATTTTTTTTTTGTGATGTTATTGGATTTTTTAATACAGTATAAATGTTAACATTACACCGCACACAGTAACAGTACAGGGGTGTGGTAAAAACTTAAGAAACATGCACTTGCCTTAATTTTAAACTTAAGAACGTAAGAATATCTATTCTTACTCTTCAAAGTCTCTAAAATATATTTGGAAGAGTTCTGGCTGATGTCTTCACAGGCATAAATCTGGATTCTTTGAATGTATCCCTTGGTGTTCATTTCAGACAGAATGGCAAGAGAGTGAAAGAAAGGCAGTGTTAGACAGAGTGAGTTCACAGCGTTAGCAGAAAATAGACTGGAAAGCCTCCTGAAGTCAGTCACAGGCGGCAGCAGCAGCAAAGTCTTTGTTATGATAAAATCAGGGACCTCTACGAGCATGCCCTTGATTCTGCAGTTGGCTTAACTCGGCAGGTCACCAAGGGGAGGCAGATGTTGTCTCGAGGCATGTCCCACCGCCGCGGCGAGGGCTCTGGCTGGTGTCTCTGAGCTCACAGGTGCAGAGGGGATGGTGGACGGGGGGAAAGGGATTGAAGGTGCACTAAGCTGTCGCTCGGTCGCCACAGGCCAGCACTGGGGATGTTGGAATGAGCAGATATGCTCATTTTGATCCACTGAGGTATAATAATTGATGATCAGCCCTGCTGTTGCATCTGAGAGTCACTGGTCCATGCCTTAATACACCCTTAATGCAGCACATGGTGGTGTGGACAGAGGTGCCATGGGGTCTCATGCTGGCTTCTATTTCATGTGGTATAAAGAATGATTGAGGGAATACAAGCCCGTATAACAAACCATAGAGAACCGTCTCTCGCAACTTAACTTCTTATACATGTTGAATACATGGCTGAAATCAGCCCTGAAAGAACTGAATAAATTTGATAACTAAAAGCTCTCTTTTAAAATTTTTCTTTCCTTGAAGCTTTGTTTAACCTTTTATTGTTTTTATGCCAGTTTAGATGTGCAATAGAGAGGCAAAGCTCAAGCAGCAAATGTTGAGATGAAATAAGATAGTGATAAAGAGTAAAATGAATAAAAAGGCTGCCAAAACTTGTCTTCTTGGAACCATTTGGGTCTTAAAAATAAAACAACTGCTGTTTCCCTGCACAGTACATTATGAAAAAAAAACAGCAGTTGTGGACCACACATGCACATTATTTGTTTTCTGTAAAGCACAAAAAACTAATTGTTTCCTAAATGTTCATCCAATAGAATCTGTAGAGAATAAAGGAGAAATGGTCAAAAGAAATGTTCCTTGTTAAAGTCCAACTCCAACACACTTAAAACCTGACCTACTTTTCCATCCTGTTCTGTATGTCTGCCCTTGTTCTATAAAAAAAAAAAGAAAAAGAAAACACACTGAAAAAAAAAAAACTAGTAAGTGTTTGGTTGCTTGATTAATCACCAGCATTGTCATAAATGCGCAGCACATGCAGCAACTTCACACACCAGTCAAACAAAGGCAACACTCATACACAAGCACATACATACACATACACCTTGATCTGCATGTAGCTGAACAAACCTCCCACGTCGTTCTACTGCTGTTAAGATCAGAAATCTCAAGCACAAAACGCTACCATTGACAACCTAAGGGTCTTTGAAAGCCTCCAACTCGCTGATCCATCTGCAGCGTGGTTCTCCTGCTGCAAGAGATCAAACGGAAACACAGCGGCCCAGCACGAGAACATTCCAAAACTCAACTTGCATAGTGTCGCTGCCTCTTTTCAAAATGAATGCCAGGCACTGAAAATGTTGGGGTTTCAGGATAATTTCCAAACGGATCAATGCGCTGCCATTATCACGGCCACACTGAAGAACATTTAAACCACTGAGAGGCTTTGTCTGTTCAGAAAAAAGGGAATTCTGTTCCATGTTTGTTGTCATTGTTGGTCGTCAGTGATCCGATCAAATTTTAATACGCTATTCAGCCTCATTGATTTCAGTTTACCGCAGATTGTGTTGAATGAAAAAGTGTTCTCTTTTTTTTTTTTTCTCCATCAGTGGCAATTACCGTTCAATGAGAGCTGGGTAGCACAGTGTATTAGGAGGCACGGTGTTTGTGAAATGCTGGGTTTGGGCCACTTGTCAGCACCTGCCTGAATTTGGGTAAAACAGGCAAACGCGTGCAAAATCACATGTGCAGCATACACATGCATGCATGCATGCTGCCAAGCAGGCACCCTTTTACTTTAATATACTCATACACCCACACATTCACCACTCAGTGCAGACGGATTCAGACAGAAAGACAATCACACACATCATAAGCAGTGACTGGATGCCTTTCCTTATGTTATATTGTTTTGCTGATTGCTGAGAGCAGGAGATTTATTTTTGGTACATTTTGTATTTATGGTTCATGACAAAAGGAAATTGTACACTGGATAACAACAGGCTGTCTATAATACAATATTCTGAACTGGCTGCAGTGTTGAATAACATGTTTTGCCTTTAAGGCAGAAAGGTGAACAAGTCATTTCCTCTACAGATTTGCGCTCACACAAAATACCTTGAAGATGTCCTGTGTTTTCTGAATCTGTAATTTAACAGTTTCATTCTTAAGGGTTTTTGTTCTTCAGCTAGGCTTTACGGTTTTCATTGTTGTCTTGCAAATGATTAATATTAATTTTTTCCAAAGTGAAAAATGTGCATACTTTCACAGAGCCCAGGCAAAAATCCATCTGTCTTACCTTTGGAGCATCTGCCATCGCTTACAGGGCTGTCCACCTCACGAGTCACAGGGACTTAGGGACATCTGTCCCAACAGATAGAAAATCAGGATAGGGCCATCCATTCTGTTAACGCTCCACTGAACTCTGCGTTATGTTCACCATAATTTGCTTTTGGTTGCTGCAGCATCCTGGAATATTGCTTTGCAGCAGCTCAGACAAAGTCGGCTGGTTGTAATGTGTCCCTTTTCGGCCATTCTGCAAGCAGATAATTTGATAAACCCCTAGACATAATGGCTGTGCTATGTCCTGATAAATGTGGGTAATATGACAGGGGGCAGAGGATTTCCCTAACAATTTCTGAAGAGAAGTTTGGCTATTGGTGATGTGATATTTACCGAAGAGAGTACATTTGATCTGAAGCGATTGTATTTTGTTGGCATTCATTGTAACTCTATATGACTTGTTCTTTTACTGGAATTGAAATTGTCTGTTTTCTTTCTAGCTTGTTTGTCAATGTGGATGTTGTTTTTGGACTTGTTCAGGCAATATTTCCCTTAAATAGTTTTTGCAGTTTTAGATACAACGCCCGTATTCCGGGGGGGGGGCAGCAACAACAAAAAAGGGTTACAAATAAAAAATGTACCTCCTGTTATGGTGCCATATGTTTTTTCACTTCTCCCAAGCAAGAACACTCTCAACTGCACACATTTTATTCATAATACCCTCTTATAAATTCGCATACACACAAATCAGAATAAAGTTAGGGAAACTGACCATGCAGTGACCCAAAAGCTCACTCAGCCATTCCTCCTTCTCTCATCTTGCTTTCTCTCAATCTTCTGAGGGTAAACGCGTCAGCTATTCCTCGTATGGTAAAATATGCAATCTGTGCCTGCCAGTCTATGAGCGAGTTTTGGGTTAATCCTCATGAATACGTGACTTTGTCTGCATGAATAAATAAAAACCTGCTCACTGGGTAATTGAGGTGCCGTGCCACTAACAAACGAGGACACAGTTTGTAAATGGGATTTTTTCTCCCCCTGATCTAGACCCATGGTGTTTTATATTACATTAAGCGTTACATCATATTGATACACTTTACAGAGCAGATATGACGCTGAAATGTTGAATTCCCCCCCTGAGGACTCTGGAAAAGTTCTATTATGTTTCTGTTATTTTAACATTTGCTTCAGTTTAGGAAAGCTGGAGTGTGAAAATGCCACAGATTTCCACATGCTAAGTTGTCTGGCTTCTAAAAACAAATACACAGAATTCACAAAGTGCAATGGGAAGCGAGATAGCCGAGGAGAAAGAGCAATGCAGCAGACAGACACTGACTCGAGGTCACCTATGATTTCATCATGGCTGGTCACTCTTCAGAAAGCGTTCCATTTTGTATTTAAAGTGGTCCCAATTACGGTCAATTTTGTGTTGTGTGTGTAAGGGATTCCATATGTTGATCCCCTTTATAGAGAAAAAAGAGCTGTCTGTCTGAAGGAGGTTTTGTGACAGAGCACTTTGCAATTTCCCACAGCAGCGCCCCTGGTAATTGAGCCAAAGCCTGAAAAGGTTTCAACATGTCACTAAAAGGACCTGAGCAGCTAGGTTACATAAACATTTATAGATGGCTAAAGTGCTGGCAAATTTAAAGCAATTATCATACTTCACATCGGTATGGAAAATAAAGGGCATTACAACGTAATCAGCAGAAAATCTTGAGCAGTTTGTAACCAATTTAATACTTAAGTTTTGCTCTGGTGTGCACAATTGAGCATTGGTAAAAGACTTTTGTGAAACCGGCAATATTTGGTCCATTTTTTGAAACTCATTCATTTTTTTTTTTCAATTTAATGCAATCTCCTAGATAAAAAAAAGGGTAGAAACATCTCATCAGTTTCTATTCTGATAAAAAAAGGATAAGATGAGGCGACTCTTTTATTGTTTTCAGAGCTTAGTAATAAGTTGTGGCGGTGTTTGTTTGTTTTTAAGGAACAAGTACATTTAGATGCTCCTTTTTAATGCTTTTGAGCAAACAATCTATATTTACTGCTGGTCTGCTCTAAATGTGGGGATTGAGTGTAGGGAGAGGAGGGAAAGAACAATTCTACTGCAAAGGCCAGCTGCCTGAAAGAAGAAGAAGCACCATTTGTCTTTTGACCCCGATGTGATGATGACGGAGCAAAACCCAGAAAAACGGTAGCTTCCAGTAACAATCCCCGGCCACTTCTATCCACACTTTTCATACCAAAATCTTAAAAACACAGCAGTTACATGACAAAGTGCTGCCTGTGAAAACACTAAAAATCTCCAGCTGTTAAAACTCTTCTAGTTGGTAAAAGTGTAAGTATTTAGGTAGCTAGCTAATATTAGCTCTGTTCATTTTTCATGTCTATTGTTAATCTTTGGTGTGACAAACATGACATTCACTTATCTTGTAATTATGGTGATCTGTTGGGGCTTCATTTAAAATTATAGTTAATATAGTAACAATTATTAATAATAAACTTATTTAACAATGTTTGTATGTAGTTTTTTGGTTTCTTAAATCAAGGTCTCTTGAATATTTTTTAAGAGGGTCCGCTTGTTTCATTTGCACATAGATGAATGCTTGTTTTCATTTGCTAAGTTGCCAGTTCCT
>JAQNCA010000032.1:13728662-13751985 GCA_029783725.1 Acanthurus tractus | reverse complement strand
ATTACGCTGTGAGTGGATGCAGGCCAAGTATGATTGCATTGCATAGTCTGTCTCTCTCTCTCTCTCTCTCTCTCTCTTTTTCTCTCTCTCTCTTTCTCGCTCATTGTCTCTCTCTGACTCACGCAAACACACACACACACGCTCCGTCTATGTGAATGAGTTAGGTGATACCGGCTCAGTCAGCCAACAAATAAATCACCGGACAAATTGACATATATGCCACAGGAGAGACCGTCTTTAGAGGAGTCGTTGAACACTGCAAGTGCTGTAAAATTTTCAGCCATGATGGATATTGACAAAGCACTGACTTTAAACCTCATACTGATCCAGTCGTTCTACAAAATATTACTGACCATAAAGAGCTGGATGGTGTCGAAGCCACACTCACTGCTGGGGGGGGGCCTTGCTGTTCATGCCCCCAAGAGTGCAGCTTAAAACAAATCAAATAAATTGCAAGTTTAATGTATTTGTTCAAATTAGATACTACATAACAAGCCCTCAGGTAGTGGAGAAGCCTATACACTTAAGTTTTGACCTGTGGGGTCTCTCCTGTCTTTACTCAACCTGTCAAAGAAATGCATGTTGGGTAAACAAGACCACCTGACAGGCAGCAAATTTATGCGATATCATCTACTCATACCTTATTTAGTCTGTACATAATTTATTGTTATAAGTCTATAAAAAGAAAATTCTTCATACCACAAGTGAACATTGAGTTCTGAATAGCAGCAGTTGAGACAGCCTTTAGCTACAGTTCGGTGTTGACGTATCAATTATGGATGATGATAACAAAGGACAGCTTACTTTGCCACTCTAATCACTTGTTTAAAACAGCTAGGAGGAAGGTGAACACCTAAATTAAGCACACTGTTACAATAAGGGGAAAGCTGCAAGCTTTGTTAACACTGAAATACACAATAAAGTGAAAATCTGCAATGCTTTCTGACCCTGAACAAATTGTTTGCTAACTGTAATGATGCAGAGTCCCATAGTTTGCCCCAGGCAGCCGTAGGTATAGCTTAAAGCATTGCAGAGCACTCCTCTTTGCAGTATTGTTTTGGGATTCAGTTCAACGGTGTTAGAAACTTTTGATCTGTGTTTTTCACCTATTTGGAGGCACATTGAGAACCAGGGCAAATTTTAGGCATTTTTAACAATATTCTACATGATTGCAAAATCCCTGAAAGAAGTCAATTTTGCTTGTGGGCTAAAGCTAGTGTTTCTAAATGAAGGGGAAAAAACATTACTTAGGTCAACTTCAAAATGGAAAAAAAAAATTAAGCTGTAATTTTTGATAATGCACCTTGTATTGTATGAGAGTCTTTCAAAGACAACTCATTCATTGTGAATTAGCAGGAGCTCTGCAATTGACAGGCGCTCTGAGATTTTCATTTTTGATACTTCAGCCAGAGAGGATCAGGCCAGGGGAAGGCATGGAGGCAGCACTGTTTAAGGCTGGAGGTTTCTTTGGAAGGCTGCATAATATTTTTGAATAGGGTTGAAAGCGGGCTCGAGGCAGCTCAGTGGAGATTCTCCTTTCCTCTCACGGATTATCATTTTTAAGCAGCTTCCTTGGGAGCTTCCAGAATGAGCATTATTAAAGCCAGGGTTGAAAACACAGACCTCACCAATTTAGTTACTTCTCCAATTTACTTCTTTGCTGCTCATCCTCATTCTAGTAAGTTCTGGCCCATTTGGCCTTAAAGCTAAAGTACCTAGGGCTTCACTGTGTTTTGCCAACTAATACTGGAGCTTAGATATATTCTGTTTTTTTTTCCCTGTCTGACAACTTCAGCCTTGGCACATTGTTGTCACATCTATGTATTTTATAAGGACTGAGCAAGTAGCTGTCACCGGAATAATGCAGAGAGAATCCTTTGCTCTTGATTTTGTTTTTATTAATGATGAGGGAATAACATAGCAATATCTGATCCACTGCTGACGCACAAAAGTACGTTTTCATTTTCAAAAAGAATTCATAGAAATTTCATTCATTGCAAAAGGCAACACAGAGCTGGAAACTCAGTGGGATATAGGAAAGACTCTTTTTTATGGGGGGGGTTAGGTGTCAGTGATCTCTCTATGGACTTCATTGCAAATATCAAAGAGGCATCTCACTTTATTGTTTTATGCAGCTGTCATCCATTGAGCAATGCATATGCATCACGGCCAGTCCTTGACAGCAAGTTGCAATTTTATTTTGAAAATACAGTTCAGTGTATTACTATCGATTCTCTGTGGATACTGAACTACAAGGATCCATCACTCAGAGTGGATGCATTTTCAAGCTACCTTGTCCGGGTCATATTTGTAAGACAAAGCCTAGTTGCAATTAGATGGAAAATCTGAACTTCTTCAGGTACATCTCTTTGATTTTCCTCTTTCAGCAATGGCATTTGCATTTTTCAACAGAGGCAGGATTTGAGCAAAGAGTGTGATTGCTCTCTTTGCTAGTTAAATGTTTAAAGAAGACATGCAATTTGAATTGCTGCAGAGCTCATCAATATGAAATTGGACTAGTGGAGGGAAACAAAATGTGAGGAGGCAGCCTAGCACTCGGTATGCCCAAATCCAATGCTCCATTTTCCACCACAGCAACACAGGGGTAGACTTTCGGGGAAAAAAATAAATCCTCAGGCTATTCTACCTTTTGAGGGTTTTACTTGTTACGAACAGCACAAATGCTTGCAATGCAATACATATCAGAGCATCTGCAGGGTGAAGAATCTGGAACAGAAACAGATTGTTTTTTGATAGAAAGACTCTGAAAAAAAAATATATCAGACATAATGAAAAACATATGCCAAGCTCAGTACCTGATTAACCAAAACCGATGAATAAAGTGTTTTAAAAGTCTATTGATAAAAGATTTTACTGTGCCAATCAATTGCGTTTCCACACTGATTCGTCTGTAGTTACATTTGTTAGAAGATAATGTTGTTTAATGAGAGAAATAAACAGGTCTGCTAACTAGCGGAAAGCATTCTGGATCCATCTGGGGAAAAACCTCATTGGTTCTCTGAGCATGTTATCTGTCACTCAAAACGTGATCCAATAGCATTCATAATGCTGCCAAAGCCCACCCGTTGTTTTTTGTCCCCAAATCCCGCTGTTTTAAGATGTGTTGGCAGCAGCAAATTATTAAATTGTATTTTTCATTCTCAAGGGTTTGTCAGCACCTTTGCAACAAATAGAATTTTACCAACATAATTATGGTTATCTGAGAGAAGGTAAAAAAGTAGAGCTGATATAAAGTAAATATTGATGCTCCGGCAAACTAGGGGATGGAGACTTTTGTCAAGTGTCACCTACTTAGTTCTTACACTTAAATGTCAAGCCAGGCCCAAAATTTGACTGATAATCAAACTGTGTCCTAACACAAGCGTTTCTCAACGGTAAGAAATCATTTGTATGGAGAGACAGTCAGAGTTCAATAGACTTTCTGTCATCGACTCCTTCAGCTGATAAAACACACAAGGCAGCAGGGCAAAAGGGAGCCATTTGCAGAGTTGACAGATTCCATCATGGATGACTTTAGCATACCTGAGCGCTGCTCTTTCGCTGCCTTTTGCGTGCCCTCTGCGAGCATAAGGGGTGATGAATCAGGCTTTATGGGCCTTCAGAATACCAGAGAGGTCAATCTGTGCGAATGGCTGTTAAAATCCGACATACTGTAACTTGACCGGGCCCTTTTAACAAGCTCCAAGCCATTCTACACCCACCACAGTCCAGCCTTAACATTTGTATCATGCTCTAATTTACTGTACTTTTGGCCCGATAAGCTCCTTGCTGAGTTCCTGAATAACAACTTTTGGATGACACTCAAAGTCCTGGTAGGAAACAAATATTTCTCCCTGCAATTGAGTTCATGATCTGCCTTGACTTGTTCCCTGACTTCTCACTGCTGCTGGCAGTGATGGAAGAACAATAGCTTCTGATCTCAGGCTCAATTATGGTGGGTTTTCTTAAAACCTCTGTTTAGCTCAATGGCTGTTAGCCATGCCCTAAATTCTTTCCTCTAATGAAAGGCAGCTAAAAAAAAAAAAAAGAAGGCGAGAGAGGGGTAGAGAGAGAGAGAATATAATCAAATTACACAACATATTCTTTTTCTGATTTTTAATATGGTGGCTGCAGCAGGAGGAGAAAATGTTGTGCTATTGCATTGTTTCTTCATTATCTGTAGCTGATGAGCCAATCTCTTTGAAGTTGTTTCTCCCCTGAAGCACTGGAGGCATGCAAAATACATACACACACACACACAAAGTTAGGAAAATTAAAAATCTGAAAAATGGTAACTTAATAAAAGTAATCAATCTGACTACCACAACTGAGCAAAACGCATGTCTCAACTTCATAAGATAACACAAATGAATAATGAAAAACTGCTGTATGGCACGATTTCAGAACGAATTATTGTTAATATTTAAGTGAAAGGGCTCTTCTGTATTAACAAAGCTGGATTTTTTTCTGCACTTACATAAACACATAACATCCATGAACAATAAGTTATAAATCACACTTGTTTTTCACATATGAGTGAGACAAAACAGGAGCATTGGACAAGTCCAAACTTTCTAAATGTAAATGAGACTGAACCTGAAAAATATATTTGCAGTATGGTGTGTTTTGCATCCAGATTCTACTCCTGTTTAAATGGTCAGAAAACACACACAGCTGCAGTCCATCTGGCTTATTTTAAAGCAGCACATCCGTAGTTCTGCCCTCTCTTTCTCTCTCGCTTCTCTTTGTTTGCTTTTACAGTGACCTGTTTAGCTACAGCATCACATTGAGAAGTTCTTCTGACCCTAAAAGCCTCTTAATTTTTATTTTTATGTGTCCATCATGTTGCCTTGACAACAGACTTGGCTAATCTAATGTGCAAGGAGCACAACTGCTGGGCCATGAAAAGGAATAAAAAAAAAAAAGGACAGAATACTGCACATACTAATATCACCTGGACTGGAACGTCTAATGTCTCCTCACTCTGATCCTCTTTCTGAATATTTTGTTGATGTTGTGAAGTCGCATTTTCACACTGCCTTGCCACGTGCATGTGTGTGTGTGTGTGTGTGTGTGTGTGGCTTGTGCGTGTGTGCATTTTGCCACTGGACTGGCAATCATAGGGAATAACACAGCTCCATGATTGCACACTGCCCTTGAAAAAAAAATCTATTCCCAGTTGAACTCAAAACAGCCCAAAGCCTTTCTCACCAACTCAATATTTTTTTTTTCCTGTATACATTCTGCTATAGGTGAACACAAAAACGAACATTTGTGGCACCAAATTACACCAGGACACTGACAATATACAGAAATATACTTGATTCCCATTATGATTGCGATGGAATCAAATAAAAATATCAGATCAGGTCAAAATATATTACAGTTTGTAGAGAATTAAACTCTTTTTTTTTTGTGAATAAATGTGCTAACGTGCAACATAGGTTAAGTGCTATTTTCATCCACATGTCAGCTGGTTTGGTCTGTTTTTTGTTTTTTTTTCTGGAAGCATTTTAGATCTGACGTGCTTTTTCTTCTTGTTAAATGTCACTGACAGGTTTTGACATGAAAACTTAAGTTAGCAGTATCCAACCTGTCATACTGTATTTGTAAACAGCTTACGTTTCCTTCTCTGAGCTTAAGGGAGAGGAGGTGAAGCCTGACAGCAGACAAGGGTTTTTAACAAACATCCCCACATGCATACATAATGCCCCGTTTCAAAAAGGAGAAAGTTTGCCGCTCCATTTAATGCGTAGTATCTCTGCGAGAGCCCAGAGGATATCTTCTGTCCACAGCTTCCAGGGGCTGCATGCACTATACTTAGCAACCTTGAATCCTGCATGTATGGCAACACAGTTTATGGCTCCCCCTATCTACGCATCAAGGGAATGAGTGATTTAGTGTAATGAGATAATGCCTCTTGAGGAATCCATGTGCTCATGCAGAGTGAAAGTTTCTTGGAATAGTCCATCACATGATGAATTACCTAGATTTTTTTTTCTAGGATGGACTTTGGTTCACTGGACAAACTTTGGACATCATGCATTGGCTACTTCAGCGACTACACGCTGTGTCCATGTTGCATGGATATTGATTGATGTAGCTAAGTAGTACGATCGCTGTCCTACACAGCAGCAGACGCGGCCGATAGAAATCCTGTGGATTTCTACAGCTCAACCAGGTTTAACTCATCAGCAGAATAGGAATCTCTCGGGTCCTCCGGTAGCGGGATAGGGCATACATCAAGGGCAGGTGTGAGGAGACAGGTGACCCATGACCTTTGCCTCCCACCACCTGACCTTGGAGTGAGATCTCTGTCTCTGAGCTCAGGCTTAAATCTTCCTCACTAGATCAATGTGATGATGTATAGAGGGTTGGGCAGGAAGCTTTGGATAGGAGCTCAATATCTAAGTGTAAAGAGACACGTGGGACACTGTGTATCGTTTAAGTCACCTCTTTTTTTTATTTCTTCTGCTTAACTCAGCAGAAAAAAAGGTGGAATTGCATTGCACTGGGAAATGCCCCGAGTTTTGGGTGCATGCAGTTGTGATTGTAAATTGTGATCAGTTCTTTTTCGTTTATTATTTTCCCTAATAAGCTGTGTTCAGAATTTTGCAGCTTGCTTCACCATAAATTTCCTTAAATTTGAAATAAAACCCAACAAATGTGAGAGGAATTGTGCTACAAAGACACTTATTTCCCCCACTAAGAAAAATGGGCAGCAAACTCAAAACTATTGAAATTTCCTGTATGTAGTCCATACTGCTGAGATTGCAGAAATACACTGGTAGTTTTCCAGTAATGCTCCATCTTTTTTTTTTTTTAAATGTAGTCATTTTGTCCACCAGCTGAATAAACAAGCGTAATACGCTCATATTCCTAAAGTGTTTTTAAATGTCCTTTTGTGTTCCCCACCAGTTAGTTTTGAAAATACTCAGAGTAATAATAGTTACTACTAAACTGACTGCGCTATAAAATTTGACACTTTTTTACAAAGCGGCATAATGTAGCCTACTGGTCAAGATCCAGTGTTTTCCAGACAGATCAGATTATTACATTGTTTGTAAACTCCGCTGCCTACTCTCGTATGTGCACACACATACGCACACAAACGGAAGAAATTCAGCCACACTGACTTGGCAACTGGATGTGACTAAGAACTAAGGATGGCTTGTGTGTCAAAGCGCAATCTCCGAGCTCACTGATGATCATGAGCAACAAGACATCCGTTCAGAGGCTGCAAACTCTTCTTCCCTCTGTGAGCAAGTCTGCGACCACAGAGGAGGAGCAGAAAGTGAATGGCTTGACAGGTTATGAATGAGCGGAGTGTGAACGATCTGCTTTTACTCGACCACTTGCTTTATTTCAGTCCTGCTCTGCTCTGGAAATAATAAATAGTCCTTTTTTCTCTGCATCAGCACAAGTTAAGAATTTGACTGATAAAATATGTGTAAGTGTAACTACAAGAGGCTCTTTTTTTCCCATTTAGAATTGTTCATCACTCACAGATATGAACCCTTCTTGTTATTAAATCAAACTGGCTTAAAATTCAAAGGTCCTGGCAGAAGTGAATATCATGCAAGGCTGAATACAACATAAAGCACCTCAAGAACTCTTTATTCTCTTTGCAAAAATTGCACTTCTTAAAGCCACACAGCTTTATGATCAGGAAAAAAATACATCAATGGCTAAAGAAGCTCAGTATTCATTTGCAAATTTATTTTTTTTATTTATTTTTCAATCATATATTTTTCCTAAAGCTAAGTTTACATTTTTTCTTTATTTTTTTTATTCTTATTTTTCATAAAAACTCAAGTAGCAACAAATTTCTTGAGCACTTGTTGTATTTATAAAAAGCAATAACCTCAAAGAATTCTTTGTCACCACCAAGAATATAATGCTGTGGGCAGTTAACTGTACTTTGGCATTCATTTTTTTATGGTATACAAACATTCTATTTTTGCACAGTATGTACATGGGCACTGGTGACAAGGTGGCACACGTGGCTAAACATCAACCAGGTGGCGGTTTGAAATTTCTCACCTTTGGAAGGAGCGAAAGTAAGCAGATGGCGGGCCTTTAGGGTCCATAGCACATTGTCGACAACGAATTACAGTCCAGAGGGGAATAGGATGGCTGATAACCTCCATCCCATGGTTCCATCTGCTGAATCCTAAGCAAGGACAGTGCATGCAGACACGCAAACCCAGACACTGACATCTTGTAAAGATCATGTAGAATTATACAGAAGGTAATTCAGGAAGAACTATTGACTGTTTTCTACAGATGTCTTATGTAGCTTTCCTGGCAAATATCTATTTAGTTTTGGCAGTGTAGTACATCATAATGTAGCAAAATAACATTTAGGCAGAATTGTCAGTCATCCCTTTGTTGCCATTTTGTGATAAGTTAATTGTTAAGCACGGAATTTAATATTTATGATGATAACTGTACAAAAGCTCATAATAACAGAGTAATGATGACAAACTGAATCAGACGGTCATTCAAAAGGATTCAACCTGGCATTTGCACCTTTGATACAAAACGATCTCCCTGCTGTTTTCAGGACACTCATTCAAAGATCCTGTGTATGGCTCTTTGGGGTGATCTGAAAAAGAAGAGCCTTAGAAAGAGCAAGCAACGCCAATTGTTAGAAAACACACGCCAAGCCTGTCTTTTGTCCTGTTGAAACATAGTGGTTTGTCGTGTTCTGTACATTCACCAGGTTTCAAAATAGGCTTTCATTACAATGGGACTATCTAAATCCTATTGTGGCAGAACAAGGCAATGTTCTCAGAATCAAATAGAAAAGGAATAATGTTATGTCTAATTGCAGTTCCTTCTGTATATTCTCTGACTGGGTTTAATCTAGCTCCATTCATGCCCATGCTAATCACAACATAATCTGTGCTGCAGAATTACCCCGAAACATAATTTAGGCTATTATAATTATGCATCAGGCATTGGCAAAAGCCTCGAAAGCCATCAATATGAACTACATAGATTCTACATTGATTTCTCTGATGTCTCAATATTTAGAGCTGAAGGGAAAAGTGGACAGTAGAATGCTATTTCATCCAGCTCCACTGAAATTGCAACCAGCGGTGCAGCCATCCGCTCGCTCTGTACAAAAAAAACCTGCTGCCTCCACAATATTGTTCAGCCTATTTGTATGTGACGGGAGGTCCTCTCTCCTGCCACGCTTCTATGAGGAGCCGGTACAGTACAAAATCAAAGCCTCTGCTGAAACAACAGCTGTTTCTACTTATGTAATGGCTGCAGGACGACTGTTCATATCCTGGCTCGTTGAAGCTGTCACAAATCATTAATCTTGGGCCTGTCTGTGGGGCCACACTGTCAAGTTGTTTTTGGACATCTGTGGGTAGACAGAAGCAGGACACATCATTTAAGAAGGCGTCTCACACCTTTGCAATCTCACAAGCAAGCTTTAAATAATCTGACCTGACCTGTGGCTCTAACAGTGTCAAATTAAGGTTCATTAATTAAGTGACATCAATTCTTTGTACTATGAGGCTGATAAATGTCATGTTTATTTATAAAAAACACACACAATATGTGTGTGTGTGTGTGTGTGTGTGTCTGCATTTTGTGGCCACTTGACTGTTCAAGGACAACCACTACAAAAACATTCCACATTTTTTGCCAGAAAGAAAGAAAGCTATTGCACCTCATCAGAGTGGGGTTTATGTATGTCTGGGTGAAAGTACTGCTGGTAATACACTGCAACAGAGAGCCCTGCAGAGGCACCTCAGACCGAATAGCACATCAAGGCACTTAGCTGCAGCATTAGTGAGGTCTTAAGTAACTTTAAAATACAGCAAGACAGTAAAAAAGAGACACTGAGGGGCTATATGCCCTCTACTGGTGGATTAAAGCAAAGAATTTAGGAGAGTTGGGCAGAGTGTTCGTTATGTACCCACTTAACGTAATGTGCTCATATTACTTATATATATGACTCATCTAGTAGTATTTATAGGACCCAGATATTACATATTATATTGAAGAAATTAAGAAATGCATCTGAACAGCCATCAGAATGTTTTGCTTAACTATATTTACAGGAGTGATTACAGGTGTTAATGTGCTTTGGCTTAAGTAGATTTAATTACAGCTAAGTTGAATTTTAATAAGCATTTAATTTTGAATGGAATGTGCGTATGGAGTAACAGTGTACTGTGATGTGCAAAACTGAGATTTTTTAAATTATTTTTTGATCTACTTCTCGTTAATATTTTTGCAAATGAGAACAAGTGAATTATAAAAGTATTGGACCGTTAAAGTGAGATGTACAGTTCGGCCCAGCTCATAATTGCTTTTTCAAAGACCAGCCTTGGAAGTAATTAGAGGTCGGAATAAAAACACTAACCATTCAGATAATCAGCCTGCCATTAACACCTTAGGGGCTGTATTCTGTTATCAGCTTGACCCTATTTGGAAAATACACACACTCCCCCAGCTGATTTGCAGACTTTACTCTTCAGACTCAAAGTGATTGTGGATTGATTAGTGCAAAGGTCATCATGTAATACTCCCAGCATATTGTTGTTTCAAGAAGTTATTGACTAAACAAAATGGATGGCGTTGTACTTTTTTAGCAGGACCGTTGTTTAGCAGCCCCATGTTGAGCGGACTAAACTCATTAAGATGCCACTTTTTTTTCCTTCCCTGAAACAAAATCTCCTTTTATTGCTTGACCTTTCATGGTGGCCATTGACAAAGTTGTGATCGAGTGCGAATTTCATTATGGAAAGAAACTCATCTTTATTGATCAAATTAAGAGGGGGGATGCAGGAGCAGAGAAAAGGCTGACAGGTGTATTCTGGTGGATATAATCACGATCATGATTCTCCAGACCACCGTTTCAACTCAGCGACTTCCTTTTCATTTTTTCTTTAAATTATGCATGAGCTTTGCCGGATAGGTCTGAGAACATGGATGAGTACATGTTTATGTTTAATTCCACTGGGACAGAAAACTGTCGTAGGAAATGTATGCATTAAGTTGGAACCATACAAAGATTGCTAAGAAAGTCCATCCAATATTGATTAATAATCTACATGTAATTTAAAGAAAATAAAATGACAAGATAGACAGAATTTCCTTTATATGAGACTACCCTTCTGGTTGTTTCCTGACCATATGGTCAATGTTTGTTTGGCAACAGGTATAAAGTGCAAATAAGTGTGAATAATTTACGCCTGCTTTCCCATGCCAGTGGCTTGACAGCTTTAAAGAAAAACAATACTTTGCTTTCAGTGGGAAGTCATGCAGTTTTATTTATGGTTAATTTAATTTATTTACAGTATTTCCGCCTCAATAATTGATGCACCATCCAAGGATCATTCTTTTCACAAGGAGGGAAGACGGCATCCTATTTAATTTTGTTATTTTCCCATTAAAACCTGAGAAAACATCAAAGGCAGAATGATTTAATTAACAATGTGGAGAGTCTGTGTACAGCCGTCTGCATTTTGCAAATTACTCTTTGCTGAGAATAAGAGACTTATCAGGCCCATACAGACATCGCTGCACACCTCAAAAGAAGTTGTGTTGACACAAGGAAGGGGAAAATACATGTCTCCCCCAGACAGAATTATTCACTTCACAGGTATTTTCAGTTTACAGTTTCCACGTTGGAAAATTAATACCCTTTCTTCTACTGCCAGTAGAGTTTACAATTCTTTGTTGTGTTCTCTGTGAAGTGCGGACTGAACTAGAAATAGACAGGGAGTTAAGTGTCTTATATGAAATACCATTGCGATATAAGGCTTGTGATTTGTGATTCATGGCATTTCACTTTTTAATAATAGTTTTTTTCTGACAGCAAAAGAGTTTTTTTTTTTTTTTAGGAGACTGTTTCTTATTAATTATTCCTGCTACTTGGGTTTGGAAGCTTTGGGTGTGTTTATCACTGCTTGTGGCTAAGATGTACAATATATAGCCTAGCAAACTCACACAAGTGCTCTCAACATGTTTTAATAGTGAAAATGAATAATATTTCAGATGGAAATGGAAAGAAATAGCAGCTGGGGCGTGTTAACCACTTAACATGGTAATTGTCCCACCTTGCTCTTTAAAGACCTATATGAATCAAAGAGCAATTGAAATGAAGTGGATGGGAGTCGACATGTTCCTCACAGTCTCTCAGCGCTGAACGCGTTGTTGAGATTGTTTCGGCAGTGCAAATAGTTTGTTGAAGGTCTCTCGCACAGTAGCATGCAGGGTTTTTTTTTTTTTTTAAACATCTACTGTGTTGTCTTAGTTGAGGTATGATGTCTGATTATATTTCCATAATAAATTATGAATAGGAATGACTGGGGTCATATGCTTGCAAATTAGAAAATTAGTTTATTCTCCTTGTCAAAGAGATGGATGGTTAACACCCAGCCTTGCTTAAGTCTGGCGTCGGTATGTTGACTCGCTGTAAATAGGAGCCACTAAAAATGAGAGTGGATGTGTGGGTGAGAAGTGGAAGAGACATAATAAAAGAAATGCTACAGACCCTTCTGTAGGAAACCACCACCACTAGATGTTGTGCAACACAGAGTCTGCTCTTTAGACTGTGTATCCCCTAATGCCTTTTCCTTGTTGTATGGACAACCTGCAGAGGAAGTATCTGATCCAACATGTGCTTTAATAACATAGCAGAATACCTGAACCTGTCCTCTCAAAATGGGAATAAAATCGAGAAAAATACAATAACAAACAGCAGGAGGAAAAGCATATGAGAGAAAGAATAACAAGGGACAGAGAGAGAGTGGAGGCAAAGACAGAAGGAGGGAGAGAAAATAATGTTATTTTCTTTCTAGGGGTGACACTTCTGGCCAATTCAATATCATGCCTATGTTTTGTTGCAGTGTTCCTGCTCCTACTTGACATTTCTGGGTCAGAAAGGTGCCTATTACAGCTCACCATTGCCATGTTGCACATAAATTCGCATTAAGATACTTGCACAAAAATGATGGTTTCTCGCTGTTGAGGAGCGATCTTGTCCACTTACGCCGGTCATGAGTGGGCCACCACAGGTGAAGGGAAGGCAGCGCATCGCAGGATGTTGCGCCGATAGAAATGTCACAGTCAACAGAATCACTTTAATTACACATGTGTAATAATTTGTTCTTCAATGCCTGAACATTGTGTTGGCTATTGCCATGCTTTGAATGACATTCCTAATTCGCATTGCAATTTCATGGGACAATGAAGAGAAAGCATCTGGTGCTTATCTTTTATGTTAATAATCGTTTTAATTATGGATTGAATCAATCATGGTTGACCTTTACTAACATTTGATGAGCAACCAGTTTCTTGCAAAGAAAAACAACAAAGCCATCAAAACATGGTGACAGTGGCTTTAAAGCTCGTTCGAAAATATCCTGGTCAGAAACTATTACTTCTGCTGTTACTAATCCAACTACCACGACAAGCAGTAATTAAAAACTTATTATTTTTATAATGAATATTATTATTATTGTTATCATGACAATTTTTCCCATTTCACCTTATTTATTCACTTAATTTTCCCTTTTAATTTTTGGCTCACAGCTGACTGTTTTATTGCAGACAATACCAGGGAGCTTCTGTGTGCTCTGCGTGTGTGTGTTTTTGATGGGGGGGGGTTGGGAGTGTATGTCATCAATCAGCATTAACCATCAGCTCTGAGCTATTGACTGATGATTCACCACGGCAGAATCTCCTCTGACTCTAAAATGAAAGGCAGCAGCAGCGGCGGCGGCGGCGGTGGCAACGTGAGGCACAGACACTCAGTTGATTGGCACCTCATTGAGTCTGGCAGGGGAGCCTTTGATTGCACGAGCTGTCAATATCAAGTAATTGTTTTTCTTACATACATGGTGCCCTCTAATTTTTTTTTTTTTTTTTGCAGCAAGGTCTGCTATTGCATGTACCTGCATGGCATGGTACAGCTAATTTATGGAAGTCTTTATATGAAATCCTTATTATGAAGTGCATAAGTTTGCTGCACTGACAGTAGCCATTTTATAACGACATTTACCCTCTTGTTGATACTGTGAGCAAAGAATAGTGTTTGAAAACCACCGTCCCCCCCCGCATGTCATCGTAACGTTGGTGCATTAGGATTCACAAGCCACACTAGACAGCTGGATTAGCTGCATATGGCTGTAAATCTGTCCTTCACAGCTAGCCTCGGGTTTATCAGAGTAGCCAGTTATGCCTTGAAGCTTTAATTGGGTCCCTTTCAATTATCACATTAAGAGTGTTACTTGGATACATACGGTATACTGAGCACACTTCTGTCTTGACGAGGGTGAACTCAGGGTGTATTCTCTGAAGTCAGGCTAAAATTGAGTTTAAATTTCTTCTTAAATGGCACCCATAACTGTTCAGAGCTCAACCCTGCTCTCCAACCCAAGGTCGGGGCAGAGGATGAGATTTAATTGAAATTGAAACTGTCTACCTGATAGTTTGAAATAATTAACAATATCAGAGCGGAGAGGGGAAGAGTCCGGGATGACGAAAAATAACGAAGGCATCGGCCAGAGATAAAAATGGCAGACTGGTGGCAAGTCATCAATCCTGGTGAATTGAATGTCAGTGTGATTGACTGGACTTAACTCAGGATGTCACATATGAAACCCAATCAAGTAATGCAAACAAGACATATGATACTGAAATTTTAGAGGTTCAGATGGGTGACGAGGCTTTTTTTTTTTTTTTAACTTTTCTTCCCTGATACAGAAAGCAGAAAAGTGTACAGAGGGAACTGATATGCTTTGACCCAGCATCTCATGCAGCAGCCATTAAACGCTCATGAAAACTGAGCAACATGTCTCTGGCAAATACACTATTATGGATGCATGGCTTCCAAATTCATCTACCCTGTACTAGCAGCTTTCTCCTCCCACCCGTAAAACAAACTCTGCCACCCTTCAGCCCTGAAAGACTTCAGGAGTCTGCGGGGCCCAACATTTCTGCACCAGTTAATAAAGGGGAAATGAATTGTATCAGTGTTGCTGTCTTTGCTCACAGTGAATAGGAAATTATCATAGAGATGGGTATTGCTGCCTTCACGCACTGAATTACATAGAGAGCGATCCTTTTTTCTCTCTCTCTGTCACATATTCACACAGTGGCTCACGCCAAGCACAGGGGGCGTGCACGTGCGCAAACAATCACAGGAGCTGGAAATAAACTGCAGGAAGAAATTGGCAATAGTGATGTCATCGTGGCAGAGGTGTCGAGCAAGGAAACCCTGGCAATTTTCTTCAGCAATTCTACAAACACCCGAACATGTTAGTGACATTTAGGGCTGCTCTCTTTTTTTTATTTTTTATTTGTGACTTCCTCTCTCTCCATGCCATCCCCAGGCTCTGCTAAAGCATGTCAACATTAGAGTCGATACTTGATGCCAGGCAGAGGAAATGTGACGTACCCTTGCCTCTTTGTGGGTGTTTGTCGTGTTAGAGGAGGACAAAACAACTGACACAAAGAGGATGGCACCCCAGGACAATATATACAAGTGTCCTCAGGGCCTGACAGACACACAAAATCAAATATGTGCGGTGTTAATATCTGATAGTTAGTGCTTCAGGCTAAACAGCATAAAAGACATTGAGGTCATCGGGTTACTGGCTGTCTCTGGAGCGAAGTAGTTGCATGGCTATTTCCACCGTCCCCTCCTCTGTGGACTGTTGAAGCCACTGGAGCATTTTCTTCATCATCACACACAGAACACAATCAGTGAACCTAGTTTCTTCATCTCCCTTTTTTTATTTTTATTGTAGTTATTTATTTTTTATTGAGACTTTTTAGAAACCAGAGAGGAGCGATTTATTCACATTAGATATAAAACTCCAAGACACTTATATAAACACCAGAAACGAAACATATATTTTAGGAGGTAGGTAAAGCTAATTATTTTTTTATAATAAGGAATTCACTATCAAATATACAATGTGATTTGTCAGTGGTTAAATTGAACTCATCCTATTTTACTAAATCTTAATTGTGCTCAGTTATAATTACATGTATACTTGCATATTTTAATCGTTTATACATGCTTGCATTATTGCACTGAACATTGTCACACATCTTTATTATGTAATACAGTTAATAGCACTGTATAATGCTGGTAAAGCTGGCTTTAACGTGAAGTAATTGCATTCACATAATACTGAGAGTGTATGTAAGGACACAGCCTTATAGTTATTTTGGTCTGGGAGTGAAACTGTAATGAGTAGATCGGTTCGTTTATAGTGCTGATACGAACTGCAGCAAACTGAAACTGTTCCTATCCTGAGGTAAATCAAAGTCAGTGCAGTTCTCATTAGTTTTTATTTTAAGATTTGGGGGGATCTATTGGCAGAAAGGAAATATAATATTCACGAGTGTGTTTTCATTAGTGTATAATCATCTGAAGAAAGAAATCACTGTGTGTTTTCATTATCTTAGAGCGAGCCTGTTATATCAGGAGAGAGAGAGAGGGGTCCTCCTGCACAGACTAAATCTTTTGACTGTAGCCTAAAACAGATTTTTAAAAAAGAAAAAAAAAGCCCTGAACGAGGCAATATGTGTGTTTTTGCAAGGTTAGCAGCCACCTTCAGCTATCCTACCTGTTTGGAAGTGCAGGGTGATTGCAGTGGTAGTTAATCAATTGATAACTACGTCACTGCTTGATGCTACTAAATCCTAAACACTGGACCTTTAAATATTGCTGTATTAAAAATGTTATATCAGTTCAAATGGATTTATTGTTTTAGCTTTTTTTTTTTAGAGATTTTGCAGTGTCTCCCTGCTTTATTGCATTATTTATTGGCTACAACATTACGTCTATTTTGCTTATGTTTCAGCAGCTGCCACTTCTCACTCTTTCTCTCTCCCTCTCTCTCTCTCTCTCTCTCTCTCTCTCTCTCTGTCTCTCCATCCAAGTGTCTATCTGGATCTGTCGCTCTGGCTGTTGTGAATGTTAGTTGACAATGCCTGCACTCAGCACACGCCAAATAAAGTGCGTAGTGACAGAAACATTAACACAAGCCACTGAGCACCTCTGTGATTTCAGTGAGAGCATATCTGTGAGCAGGGCCCGGAGGAGTAAAAGGGATATATCTGAACTTTCAGCAGCTGGTGGTTGGGTGGAGGATTGTGACAGTCAACATCAAAACAGTAAAAGTAGAGCTGTGATTTATTGAATGCGCTGCTTGTGTCTCCTTTCATGTTTGCCAGTGATACATTATATGACTTTTCTTCTGCTTTCAAAAACATGGCGATGCGGATGAATTAAACATGTTAAGCAGGAACAGGTCTTTCTCTGAAAGCCTTACCCTTTTCATGATAACCCCTTTTTAGACATTCAGTGGACTTATCACAGTGTATAAATAGGACAGAATTCATTATTCAAGGGAGGTTTCAGTGAAAAATTAATAGTTGTCCCCGGAGGAGGGTCTGTGGCGCTCCGGAAAAGGAAAGCCTTTAAAGTGTACATGCACAGGGGGATCTGGAGAGAGTCTGCCCCTCATACTAAAACCTTTACCGTGCTACACTACACTGATATTACAAATATAAGTTTGCTCAGCACTAATGACTGTGACTAATACCGTACACAGCCTGCATTCATGCCTAAGCTGTCCTTAAAAATATTTTGAAAATGGGGAGAGAAAAAGGAAATAAAGGAGGGATGGCCAAGTGTCTGCTCCTGACACTGAGACCCCATACAAAAACTGTAATGCAGGTCCCCCCCCGCTCTGCCATATAAGAGATTACAATTTTCAGCATACCCAAATCACTCACGCGCCGGAATCATGCCGCCGCCGGTGCTGAGTGCATTTCAGCCTGCCAGTTATCCGCTGAAAGATGGGCTTCACGATGCCTTTGTATCCACTTCCTATCTGCCCGGCCACGGAGGCAATAACTGTAATGTATGGCTAAGGGAAAACAGAGCTAATCATCAATGACTGCAAGATATATAGCATATGCGATGGCACCTTGTTTATTACCCTCTTCTCTCCTCCTGCTGAATCCTTCGGCTACACAGACAGGCTGCCAGATCGGAGAGCTTCTTCAATGTTAATTTGATTCATTCTTGTTTTCCATAATAATTGGGGGCAATGGGTCAGTGTGATGAATTTGCTTGTTACATGCCACAAGATGTAGCACAGTGGTGGCTGCTGTACAGTTTGTCTCTCTCGTCTACCGTCCATCACGCAAAGCAAAGGCCTCATTTTTTTCCTTTTTTTTTTTATATTAGCCATTCTCTGAAAACATTTAGCGGATCCACCGGCTCCAGTGCAACAGGTTTAATTCTTTAAAGACCCGCTTATGCTTCAAATCAGGTTCTAATTTGATTTCAAAAGGAAAGCTAAGAGTGTCATAAGTGACATTTACATTTTTAGATCAAAGTCATGTCCTAAAAATCAGGGTTGTTTGGATAGTATTCCTGCTGGAAAAATCCAGTTTTCTTGCAAATGTCAGACAGCTTTGTCAGGTCCCACTTAATCAGTCTATTCTCTTTTCTTTCATTATGCGTCTAAAATATTTTTTCGCTTTTATTTTCCTGTGCAATGCCTTTTATTTTCATTTCCCAGAACCCGCATTATCTACACAATATGGAAATGTCCAGACACAATCCGTGTGCAGTGCATTTTAAGGTGGAATCACATTTTTTTTTAATCTTATAAATATGCATTTATGTATTGCTTCCTTGTCAGTGACAGCACACCTGCAGTATATATTCACAGTCTCGTCCAGTATTTTTCACAAGTACACACTCAAAAATAAGAGACTGAATGGCTGCCTGTGTATGAGGTTTTAAACAGAGAGGAAGAGCGAGTTTATTTTGTGTGGGTTTTTTGAAAATCTACATGAGCGTGCCTTGTGTTTCTACCCCCCATAGAAACCCTGTGCCTCCTCCTCTGTTTGTCACTGTGGTGATGAGCACTGATTGCAGATTGTTATGGTGTTTGCACCTCTCATCTATCTGGCCCATGCTGGGTATTTGGCCAGGCCTGATTGTGTTGATGGTGACACCGGCATCTTGTCCTCAGGAGGGGAGGCCCAATAGTAGTCCAGACATAATGAAGGAGATGTAATCAACCAGTGTCACACGCAAAAAGTCAAGTGTCAAGCAGAAAGCTGTTTTCTGTGTTCTTCCTTCCCAACTGTGCTCTCTGGTGATGGAAATCACACAACTGCGACTGTTGATGTCGGGGCTTGCTTTTGTGTAAACATTTTTTTTTTTTTTTTTTTTTTGCTGGGGCGATTCGACAATTTTAGGTGTGTGTGTTTTTCTTTTCTCCCTTTGACAACAAAGGTGACTTCTGGAGAAAGGAATTTACATTAAATTAAGTCCGTACATTGTGTTGGTGTTGTATATTCTCAGTAGAGAAATGGATGTTTCAACCTGCAACATACTTTTAATCAATGGTAACAAAAATAAAGAAGCAAACGCTTGGCACCGGGTTTTTCAAGAGATCCTTTCTCTCTTTGTGCACTTTGTCCTCCCTCTGTGCTTTGTCATTTGTTTTGGTGTTCTAATCTCAGCCAAGTCAATAATATTCTTTGTTGTCTGAAATTGTGTGTCGGGAACAAAAAGGCCTCCTCCTTTTGTTGCAAGTACCTGTCTGTGACTTTTCACTCTCTCTTAGACTCCTAGATAAAATAATCATTAGATGTTGTTTTCTGCCTGCAATTACTTTCAGTTACAATGGGTCAAACACTAGGAAAGCAAAAGGGGTCGGGAGTAGACAAGGCTAGATGGATTACAGGCGAAGAACTGTATAGGTCCCACAAGTGCTGATAAATACAAATGTGGCTCAGAGACTCGCCGTGTTCGGCGGCGTCTCAGTAAATGCATCAAAAGTAATTAGTCTAGAGTATATATGGACAACCTTGCTCCCTTTTATCTGCATCACATTGTCTTCTTTAAAAGGCCATTCATTGCATGTGGCACTATTTGTTTTAAAAAGTAAAAAAAAAGGGGAGACAATGGCCTTTCCATTTCTTATATCTCACTTTGTATCTCTGCCGCACAGACTCGCTCTGAGATGTATGTTTCAGTTGAAAAATCCACTACACCATTACTCTAGGTAACTCATTACCCAGAGGGTGGCAGTTAAAGGAAGACAGGCTGTAAAGAGATACTTCTTTCTCCTTTCAACTTACTTTAATAAAATCTTGTTGATATAATTAAACAGCAGGTGTCGATCCTAGCACGGCTTCTGATGGATCTTAACACACATCAGCCTCTTACATGGCACCGCTGACCTCTGCAGCAAAGTTGATCGTTGCCTTCTAAAGAGCACGCCAAGTTTTTATTGCTACAATGGAATATTTACTTCCCCCTCCACGCCCTTGTCAGCAGTGACAATGACAGCTCTTATTGCCTGCGCTAAGGGATTATACTGTACCTCCTTCCGATAAAAGTAAAGAAAACCTAATAGCATTTGAGTCCGACGGCAGAGAAAAGTTCATTTTGAGACTCATTGCCATAGAGACAGGCTCTTCTCCCTGAGAAGTCACAGACCTTGTCTCTGAGCCTGCATATTTTTATTCATAATAAAATAATAATGTAAAAAAATGTATATGCAGACATCCAGGAGCATTGCATATAGCTTTATTTCCTTGAGAATCCCGCCTCTCATGAGCTTTGCATTTCTGGAATAGTACATGAACCCATATATGAGGTCACGTCATCAAAACTATGAATCAGTTATTAGTTTGCACCACAAATAGGAGCCCCAAGACAGCGGGAAGGATGGCGAAATGCGTCAAACATTTAAGCATGCTGTCTTGTATTTGTAATTCTGACGATTGCCAGAGCTGTGATCAAAGTAATGGCATCTCTCTTTTTCAGTGCAACACCAAAGGGTTTTAATAGCGCTATTATTATTAATGACCATCCATTTGCTTATCCAGATTGTGCAATAGGAGTGAGTGTCAGGCCGAGTGAAGTGATAAAGTCTTGGTAATTACAAACCCAATTATTTCTAGGGAGATTCTATTTGTTTGAAAAAATCTTCCACATTCTTGTGTTTCTGTCTTTTTTTTTTGTCTCTCTCTAGAAACGAGACACAGGCTCACGTAGCCTCTGTGTTGCCTTTTCTCTCACTCTCACTCTCATCTCCTCTTCTATTCACACAGGAACACATAATATGATAATGATAATACTTTTGCACGCCTAATAGCTCTAGCAGGGAGGTTCTATAACCTTTGATGAAAGCAAAGTTCTCCATTCTTAACATCTAATGCGACCGAATATGAGCCTTTCTTGCATTTTATTTTATTTTCTGGCACTATAAAACCTGTTGAGTCCAAATTAATTGACGCTGGAAGGGGCAGAGCTGCGGGTGATGCTTTGGGTGGTGAAAGGTTTATTTTCTTGGCATAGTTACATTCTGGCATAAAAGTGAACTTTTGCCCTTTTGTAAATGTTGTGAAAGAAGAAAAAAAAAACTTTTAAGCTTTATAGTTTTTTTCTTACAGAGAATGTTAGAAAAGAAAACAAAGATGCGACGTATTGACAGCCCCTGTAAAACAGCAATAAACAAAAAAAATCCAGAAACAGAACGTCAAACGGATAAAAAAAGATTAGAGCAATGGGAACCGAACAGCACATATCTGACACATAATACAAACAAATACATTCTATGTTTGGCTATAACTGTACATGCTTTCACGATGGCAGCCTGCAGGATTTGATAAAGGTTTCATTTGACAGTACATGAGTTTGATGCATATACATTTCAGGCTGAAAAATTGAAAAGAATGTTCCAATTAACACTGTAGAATGAGTCAGGGGCCTAGTCCACCTTCCTGAAGGCTGTTTGAGGAATTTAATGTCCTAGATGCATGCAATTATCCTTTTAATTAGCAATAATGAGTTTGTGCATGCTGAAATAATAAGTTGAATCGTGATGTGTGCAGACCTTAATGTGAAGCTCATCAAGATGTAACCAGCTCTGTCAGTAAATATCATCAACTGTCATGTTAAATATCTCACACTATTGTGTTGAAAAGCCCCGATCAGCCAGTTAATATGCATCCTATTTAAGTGTGTGTACGTGTGCGTTTCTTCCAGTCAGAACATAAATTCGCATTAGTAGATTTCATGGCCATCAGGGAGCAAACTTAGTGAGATTTAATGCATATCGATATAATAAAAAGGTAAAATATAACACTTAGTCAAAAAATGTCAACATTCCAGACATCTGGTTGATAAGGTAGCACTTCAACAACCTCTTGGAATTGAGTCATGCACTGTTTATCATAGCTAAATCAAATCATTATGGCATTACCTTGATGCCAAAATGTAACCAATTATCTTTATATTACTTACTGTGTACAGCAACCTCGCCATTAGAATGCAGCAGCATGGGCCTTAACATTTGAATTACTGCTTATTATTTCAGCATTACAACCTCTATTAATACACTAGACAAGAATGGCCATATACACAACGAATGTAGCCAGAATTATCCTACAGAACATTCAGCGCTGTTGTCGAAAATTGCAGTGGGAACACTGGGGTGCCATCCATGGTGGTTAATTATTTCAAATTAGAACATTAATTTTTTGTCTGGGTTGATTCAATATCAAAGCTGCATTTTTAAAGGACATCATTATCTGTGAATCATCTGCACAGCAGCTGACTGGAATATTACAAAATGTGTTTGAACAGGGGGTGGACACAACAAGTGGAACATGTGCACCACAATGTGATCCAAGACAATAGACTTGCAGTTTTTGATGGCTTCAACAAGGCTTTTATTTAAGCTTATGTTGTGTGGTTGACTTTATTGGTTTAGAAGATGTTTATGTGTTACTGTGTGGTGCCCATTTTATTTCCTACTGCTTACAAACATGACAACACATCTTACATCTTACATCATATCAGAAAGTTATGAAGGAGTGTTGAATTCTATTTGATTTTAAAATACTGCAAATATCAGATCCAACTCTCTTATGTTACACATTGAAAGATTACAGAAACTTGTGTTATAAAGAAGCATTGCACAACCCTAACCTTGTTCAGATGAATGGCATTCAATAAATTTGTCTGGTATTCTTCTTTAGTGCACACATACACACACATTAAAACATTTTCTGGTAATTCTTTGCATCTCATGCTGGATTTGCATGCCTCTCTTTTACCCATGCCCAATGTTTGTATAAGCTGTAATGTTTGACCACACGAGTGGAAGGTCAGCTGAAGGTGGATGCAGCAATGTTCGATCTGAGGCTGGCCAAAGGATGTGTTGATGTTGCAGAACAAGATTGCTGTAGGCTACCACTGGTATTGACCTTGTGTAGGACCATAAAATCAACTAGAAAC
>JAQNCA010000032.1:13715834-13728562 GCA_029783725.1 Acanthurus tractus | reverse complement strand
AGGGTGTCTAGAAATACACAAGACCATGGATAATAGATTACCTTATGACAGAGCAGTCAAATTAGCCCGCAGGCTGTTTTAAATTTGAACATGAATTGAATATCGCTAAATTTCTGGAGTTTGGGGGGGATTTGTATTAAATGTTAAATTAACTCTATGGACTAAGTAAGCAGGAATCACAGCCTTGTTTGAATCACGTCACGACCGCTCAATGAAGAAGAATCATCTCAAACCAGAACAGTGGTCTGATCCCAGTCGTACCGTCTATTAAACCCAATTGTTTGCCATTATCCCCACTTGTCTGCCATTCAAATTTCCTTGAAAGAAAGTAGAAAAGAATGTTCTCAGCATCAGGGGATCCGTAGCTCAGTGATGTGTGATTCCTCCCGAAAGCTCCGCGGGGTACAGTTGTTTCCCCTGAATACAAAAGACAGCGGCATCACAAGCAGGCTGCGGCATACCTCTAGCTGACGAAAGCAGCCAGAGCTGTCAGCGACATCACTCACGCCGTGCTCCCACCCTCCCAAACCCGCCACCGCCTATCCAAACTATCCCACTGGAATAGGAAATAGTACAGGCCCATGTCTTATGGAAAGGCTAGATGTGAAATATTGCATACACAATTTGGAGGCACTGAAGGCTCTTGACACAGAACTGCTGTGAGTTCAGACTGTGTGAAGTCACAGAGCCACAGTCTACCTTTCATTGGAAAAGTATGCTTCTTTAAAGACAGCTTCACCTTTGGCTCCACTGATCATTTAAAAGCAGAGTCAGGAGGGAGGGAGGGAGGGAGGGAGGGAGGAAATCTGGAAAATATGCACGTTTGAATGTGTGTTTCTGTCATGACCAGGGACTTTTATTTGTGTGTAGCCTGAGGAATAAGAAGTTCATGCTGACGGCATTACCTCATCAAAAACGGCAGCACCCTAAAAGACATCACCAACAGCAAAAAAAAAAAGAAAAAAAAAACCCTAGGAGAGATTGAGTCAGGGCACGGCCGAGACTTGGCTCGGCCCTATTGTGCTAGCTCAGAGAATGAGAAAGCAGCATCCATTTTTGCCTTAATGAAGTTAGTGACCCTCTGAAAGGTGACACATTTACCACCCAGGGGATTTATACACTCCTGCTCCAAGGCTCCAGTTCAATATGGAGAGGACAGATTTGACTCCACGTGAGCACTCCAAATATATCCTCACAATTTATACCAGGCGATTCATTTTCAGACACTGCTCTCATAATTAAAGTTGACGCTGTGCTGTTCAATCTGCAGTGGCACAGAAACACAAAAAAGTAAGTGCACTGGGCCGTTATACGACAATCTAGATAGTTTTGGGAGGTTGGTCTGGTAATATTCATTTTCATTTTGCAGAATGCTGTAAAACAATAAACAAGGTGGCAAGAAGATTTGCAGATTTCTGCGAAACTAAATTACACACATTCAGTGCTTGTGTGCATGAAGGCGATAGTCGTCCCTGTGTAGTAGGGTCTAAGACTGCTTAATTATTTATAGCATTCTTACTTATGCAAATATACTAAATAATTTCTACATGACAGCTTGAAGCTGAAGCCAGAGGACAGATGTGATGTTTAAATGTGGACCCTTCTTTCCTTTTGCATGGCCTAGGAAACATAACACTGCGGGCTCCTGGTTGCCTTGGTGCACACTGTTTTACATTCTAATTATCTGGCTTGACAGGCTTTATTGCTGAGGCTCAATGCTGAGGCCTCATCCCAGACTCATTTCACATGTGATGTCAGTGCCGGGATAATGAGATAAGATAGTTTGAGTGCTTAGCCTTGTCCAGTCGCCTCCTCGTTCAGTTCTCACTTTTTTTTTTCTTCCCTTCCTTGAATTACACCCATAGGCTGCCACAATTAGCCATGTTTATTAATTTGAATTAATTAAGTGTACCTGAATATGCTAAAGATGCTCACTGTATTCTGGCATCATGGTGTTCTCCCCTTACTTTCTTATTTGACTGGATTTTATTTTAGATCGCCAGAGATCAAAAGGGGTTTAAGGTGTGCCACAGTGACGGTGATTAAAATAAACAACGCTTTGTTAAGATGTTCATTAAATATTTAATACAGTAAGCCAATCCAAGACACAAATGGCAAGACGTTTTTTTAGTACTCTAATTAAGCTACAGGGAATTCCTTGCATATTGTAGGTAAACAGACAGAGTCATGGGAATACCAATGGAAATTAAATGCTCTGCTGGTGTTTTTCTCATTACAAGATGAAATGAAACATTTATCACTGACTTTCATTTTACTAAAAGGCTGACATTTTGTGGGTCAACCACTGATAAGGCGACAACTTTCTTATATTTATATTATTATTCATGAGTTCATTCAGTGGTTTTACGGCACCCCAGTGAAATCATCGCTTTCCAGCAGCACTGTCTGTATGTTCTGACCCGTTGGATTAACTATGTTGTTTTCATCTCTCTCTGTTTTTTGTTTTTTTGTTTTCTTGTTTTTTTGCAGCCATTGAGGTGAACCTGCAGAAAGCCTTGGCTGAGGCCTCTGAGACCTGCACCCAGGAGTGTCTGATACTGGGCCACTCCGACAGCTGCTGGATGCCCCCAGCCCTGGCCCAGTTCCAGGGTTCGGGGAGCAACAGCCCCACCTCCGTCCCTACCACCGCCGCCATCACAGGTACAATGCCCTCTTTTGGCTTCCAGCAGAGCTTTGCCCGGGGAGCCAAAGCCAACAATGCCAGCATGGGTGTCATGGATGGTCGCCATACCCTGGGCAGGTCTGTGCCCAAAAAAGACGAACTGGACAAAGGGATCAACCGGCCGCAGTTCTACAACACCCTGGATAGACACTGCAGTAGTAAGAAGGAGGACCCCGTCAAGGTCATCCCCTTGGCGAGCTTCTCCTCCCCTGGGCAGCAGACCACCGGGGGCAGCGGCTCGTTCTTACATGAGCACCAGCTGTAAGAGTAAAGGACAGCCCTGACATACATGTGACTCTATCCATAGATGGCTTTTTGACTTTATGATCGGTGTGTATGCGTACGTGTGGAGGTATGCATAATGTGAATAACTCTGACCAGCTCCAGCTCAGTTTTACTAATGAAGACATCTGAGAGTGGATTCGATCATGATGATGTTGCTCAGACAAAGTCACATGGGATCAGCCTGACAGCTAAAGCATTTTGTAAAGACATGTAAGTCTTAACACAGCAGGCCCATGTATAATAAATAAGGTAGTTCGATACCAAAGTAGTTCCATCACAGAAAAAAAAAAGAACTTTTGCTTTCAGTTCGGTGTTTGCTTAGTGAAAGGGCAACGTACGCTTTAAAGTTACTCAAGCCCAGCTTTGTGGAACTGTGTCTTAAAAGACCATTTCCTCATGCAGAAAAAAAAAAGAACATGCAAATATAGTACTTTTTCTTCAGTGAGCTAAATTGGGCTAAATGTTAATTATGGGCTCTGGGTGGATGGTGTTTCTGTTCAAGTTCTAGTGAAGTAATGCTCTGTATAACACGCAGCACAAACTCCTTTGGTGGTAGAAGATATTTCTTTTGTCTTGCCTGAAAGTGTTTCAGAAGTCTATTTTGGTCAGGGGACTGCAGAAGGATAAAAAAAAAAAGTCTACAAAGCATAAGTAGGCCAATGGTAGACAACACCGGTAATCTTTTGCATTCTACATTTTCACCATGGACCAGTACACGAATTATAACAGAAAAAAAATAAAATTAAAAAAAAAACCTCCTGCATTTATAAATATATATATATATTAACACACACACTCACACGTATACCCAAGATGTTTTCCATATGGTCGTTGCTCCATCTCTGCCAACTCTATTAAGAATATTTTCACTAAGCATCTCAGTAGCTTAGCCTTGAAAGGTGCAGACAGATGCGCTTTGGAAACATAGCCTTTGTTTCCTGCTCTTTGTTTCTATTTCTCGCATTTTGCTGCTCAGAAACACTCACATGATAACGACTATGAAGCCAATTATGAAATTCTTAGTCTAATTACTTTGATGTGTGATCTCAGTAGTTATCCTCACTGTGATTTGGAGGTCTGGAACGCGTCTCTCGGCTAGCCAGAAACATGCTCCGCTTGTGCAGAGGTGATGAAAAGGTGACTCAAAAAATAACAGCTTCGGATGCTCCCTCTCTCCCCATTATGTCATTAATAACACCTTTTGTTCATGCTATTAATTTCTGTTAATTAATTAATTTTTGTATGTTTTCATACAGCTCACTTTGGCTGCAAAGTTTCTATTACCAGTTTTAACTGATTTACCAGGGTGCAAGAATTTCTTCAGCACCCTCAGTTTAACTAAATTATTGATTGTTATTATTGCACTTACTTTTAGAATAGGCATTGGAACTATTTGTGAGGACCTCCCTGCAGGCTGCCCCTTTCCATGGTTCCATCATACAAACACACACTGCATCACTTACTGTGTCTTCAAATTGCACTGATGTTGATAACTACTTCAGACTAACTTGCAGTTGTAACAGATTGGGTGCAGCATTATCTATTGCTACAGCAATAAGTGACTTTGCTGATATCCATTTTTCTTTCCACTAACATCCAAGCCAGGTGTCTACATCATAAGGTGTATGATTCATGTGATTCATTTTCTGGGACCATCTTGCAAATTGGGAGCAGACCTAAATCTATAATGCAACGTGGCATTCTCAAGGGAAGGTGTGAGGCAAATTGTGTTTGCATGCTCTTAGCCATCACACCTTTTCTCTCTCATACTAAGGGTCAGGACTCTTATCATTATAAACAGGATTTATCTGAGACTGAGTGAACTGATCACTTAAAGGAAAAGTCTGTCAAGGACACAGAAAGGAGCAATTCAATTTCCTCTCAGTCAATTATGAAAATGAAATTAATTGAAAACAAGCAGATTAAATAAATTCTCCTAGAAACATCGGTTGATGAAAATGTACCTGTTTGGGAATCCAATCTCAGCTCATTTACTGTTGTTTTTTCCCCCTCTATTACATTTCTTTTCATTTTTTTGTTGTAGCCGTACTAAATTGCATAAACAATACATATTTCATCAAAAGGAGCGCATATCAAAAAGGGAACATACATCAAGATGTCACTAAATTACAGACTTTTCTGTCTCTGACAAATGCAAATCCAACACTTTCGATTTGATCCAAATTTGCCTCAAAATGTCTCTCTTTTATTTTCAGTCTCTGTTTACAATTACGTGAATAAGTAGGGCAAGTAAATTCCTGGTTGGATCTTTTAAGCAAAAATAACTTTTTTTTTTTTTTTTCTGGAAACCTCATCGACAATAAGAAGTACAGACATAATCTGCTGTTGGATTGTCTATAAATGTGACACGGGAAATGGTGCCACTCCACATAAGATGAAAGGAGATGAGAGTTTCCATGAAACACGGGACAAAATAAAAATCACAATGTAATTAAAAAGGGATAGTTTGAAATTATTTATCCAATCACATGTGTACAGTAAGCACAATATTACCTATCTGTAACCCTCACTGTGTTTTAACTTACTCTGCTTACATAACTCCTATGTACTGTAATGTTGCAGCAGCTACATTAACTGAAAGACAACTTCTAGGGTGAATAGTACAACTGCATGAATGTACATCTGTAGGATGTTGCTTTTGATTATAACATTATTTCTTTGTTTACTACACTCTTGTTTTGTTTCCCATATTTCCCTCCAGAGGTAAAAATAGTGGTGTTTTATTTATTCATCTTTTTTTTCAAGCAAAGAGCATAGCATATGAATGTGCATTTGGCTCCTTTGAGTGAGTAATGTTTCACTGTGTCAAAGGTTTTCATATTCCACAGAACACGCGGTGAAATAGACAAAATGTCAAGGCTGATCACAGGTTACCACTTTGCATGTTTCTGCTCTCATTGTTATTTTCTATATTTTTTCTAATTCCCTCTGCCCTTAAAGTAAAGATAGAATACATAAAAACTGAAGATTGCTTTTTTCCTTTCCCACTTTTTTCTATTCAAAGTGTGTGTCATGATTACCATGTCAACCTTTGTCCTAATTTGCATGAACTGTATGGACTCCCGCAAGACATTTTTTTTACACTTGACTATGTAGTTCATGCATTCATCATTAGATTCCGTGTCAGTATCGATGTTTACTGCTCTACCTGTTTGTCTGTCTAATGGATCAAAACAAATGTTACACAGTGTATACATTCAAACTTTGTAACGTGTGCGTAACCACTTATGCCTCTACGTGCACACAAATATCTATGCTGTCAGGTAAACTGGATTTTAAACTGTACATAGCAGTACCCCTAAGAACAAGCATAACGGTTTCAAAGTGGAAAGACACATACAGCAATGACTCATGGCTACACGCTACATACTGGAATTGGAAATAATTTATGGGAAACAGTGATGAGATGACAATCTCTATTGTAATGTAAATGGATACACATGCATAGTACTGATGAGAGTTTGTTTGAATGTGTTTATAGGTGATCTCGTATGTATGTGAAGGAATGTGTGTGTGTGTGTGTGTGTGTGTGTGTGTGTGTTTCCTTGCATGTATGCGTGCGTGAGTGTGTGCGTGTGGACACATTCTATGTGCAACCTGGCCTGCGTTTGCCAAAATATTTTATGTACACAAATATATCTTGTACAAAAAACTATATCAAAAGTATAAGACTTAAGTATATGCTTGTAAAATAGTCATCAGTGAGTCGGGTCAAGTTCGCTTTGAGAGACGGCTTCGATGCTTGCCAGCAAATCTGTATTGGTCAGGTAAAGCTATTCAGTCTGTGTTGTCATGCCTTTGTAAGATATTCCATTTAAATCTGTGAAAAAAATGACCTTCCATATGGTGAAATGATTTTTCTTGTCATTGAATTTTACTTGAGCCATTAAATATTGAGTCCTTAAAGTATGGATGGATCATTTTCGTCCTTCACTTTAGATTGTTGTTTGTTCTGGATGTTGTGTGAGGTGGCACGAGAGCATATTGTCGCTGTGTACCAATTATGTTTCGAGGCTAATGATATAAGACCCATTGAATTGGACATGGCATATCACCTTTATTATTTCTGAGTTTTCCCCAGGGAACAAATTAGTCTATGACATTCTACATATGTGGATATAATGGAAAAAATAACAACAACAACAAAGAAAATTAAAACAACCAGTAAACACAGAAAGTTTCACGAAGGGACGTTAATTTTATATTGCTTCCTGTCTCCTCTAAACTGCATGTTATACTTTATTATAGCAACATCCAACACACAGAACATGAGTAACTCTGTTAGCCTCTGTCATTTACATTATTAAAAAAGTGAGTAATAATCATTGTTGTGACATACTACATACATACACACACATATTATTTTTTAAAGCTTAACAATGTGAATGTAGTCTCAAACAAAATCACATCACATAATCTTAAAATCCAAGATTTTCACAAAAACTTAAATGTTTCTGTGTTTTTATTAAACAATAAAGAAATGATATAAGTGTCAGAAATGCAAACAGACAGTTTCCTCATTTTGAGCCAGCATATTTAAATGTAAACTGTGTTAGGTTTGTTTGCTCCTTTGGGGCCAGCTGAACAAAATTTGTTCAGACAAAACTGACAAAATGTGAACTTTTGGATTTGACACAGCGATCCTTTTTTAAAACATTCGCATCCAGCAGACATTTGAGCAGGATTAATAATTATTTGTTGTCATGTCTGTGGTCACCTGGCATGTGTTGGTCTTCTCTTTTTTTTAGATCTCCACCAACCTGAGGGTTAGTATTTGGAACATCAGGCAATGAAAAACACTCCATATTCACCGGCTACCAACAGTGTGTGTGGAGCTGAGCATGAAGAGGACTGTGGGGTTTTCAGAGGTTGATTTTTTTTTCACTAACACCAGCTGTCTGTTGCAATCAAAGCAGTGAGGATAACTGTAACTGTAAATTTTAGGCTAAAAAAGCTTGGGGGTAAAACAGGTAAGGTGATAATCTCCTCTGGGTCCATTGGTAGCAACTTCTGCACATGCAATTACTTATCTAATGCATTGCTATTATAAAACATGTAAATTATAGCAACATCAAATTCTATTGATGCAGAAATTAAATTGTAGTCTTTTGAACTAATCCCATCACCACCTTCTTTCCCACACAATGTGAACATTGTCACATTTGTCTCTAACTTAGATGAGTAAACCGAAGGACAGGTATTTTTATAGCATCTAACATCCATGCTCTGAATTGTAGGATGTTCAGTGTTTACTGGACAAATTTATTCATCCATCCTTCTATTCAATGTGTGTAACTGCTAATCCTTTCAAGGTCAGCTCTGGGGCTGGAGCCAGTCCAAGCTAACATTGGGCAAGTGGCGGAGTACACTCTGGACAAGTCGCCAGTTCATCAAAGGGCAGATACATAGAGATAAACAAAAATTCACACGTACGTTCACACCTACAGGCAGTTTCGAGTTGCCAGTTAACCTATGGTGCATGTTTTTGGACTGTGGAAGGAAGCAGAAAAAACCCAGAGGAAACCCAGAGGGACTCCACACAGGAACCAGGAACCTTGTTGCAGTGAGGGAACGTTGCACCACCCACAGATGTCACAAAACAAGCAACATTTAAAACATTATAAGCTGAGAATTTTTGACAGAGGTAACTTAAATTGCTCTTCTGTCATTAATATATTGAGTCAAGCTTTAGTTACATACTTTAAAATACCTCAGATACTTGCGGCAACTTAAGATTTTAAATGCACTTTTATTTTTCTCTCCCCTTTAGGAATGGCACTCATTAATATATTCCTACATTTCTTGATTTTGCCCAACAATATAAATTAATGAGCCACCTGTCACAAGGTTGCTCCCTATACATTAGACTGTCCAGCCATTATCAAATCAGCATAGGCCATAGACTGCAGGAAGCGGACTATAATTTACAGTAGAAAATCAATAAAACACAATGAAGCTTAATTTCAGCCTTTTGAACCGAGAGCCAAGTGAGTTTGAGCCTGGTGTGAAAAAAGTTTCCTCTTATTCATATGCATAGGCTTTTCAGCATGTCAGCTTTGATTTGCTTTAGCCTCACTGTGCATCATCATCCAGCAGCATCTTAAAATACACCCAGAGGCGGTCTGCACTACCTGTGGCCATTTGGCCTAATACAGAAAACTTTTTAGTATTTAAGCTTTGTTTATTTGGTTAACTTTTTTTGTTCATCGCTTGTAATACATCTGTACCGTGTATATACTTATTTTAAATAATTTATCCATCCATCGGTCAATCCCTTCATGAGCTTTGATGCCTTTGAGGCAAACTCTGCAACAGCTTAGACGATCCCCCTGAGCTATGTGTTCTACCCAAGGCCCTTTTGCCTGAATGCTTTCCCACTGTTCTTATGAATACGAGCCTTCAGAGAGGAAGCCTCAAGCTTACAGTATAGTGCAGGGGTTGATGTTCATGACAACAGGACATGACAGCATTTCTCGGCACTGACTCCTAACTTGCGCAACACAAAGAGCCTTGTCATGTACCTCGTAACGCGCCAAAGGCTCGCTGGACTGTGTCATCTCGCCTCATCTTCAGCATATGTTCAGTCCCCAAAACTCCTCAAGAGAGCCGGCTGTGACCTGCCCCATTAGTTTTCCATGGTAATTGGCTAATAATGAGACAGTGACAGTGCAGAGGAAGTCCACGCTGTCAAAACACATGCATACCCAACTACACCGATCTGCATTTCCAGTAATTACCGCATATTTGAGCAGAAAGGACTTACAGCGAACTCAGAGGGTTTGTGTGTGCTCGTCCCCCAACACACACACTTACACACACACCCTGCGTCTCCATGTGCTAACAAGCCAACTTATTGTAAGCCTACTTAGTTCTCAAGGTGTCATCTGTTGAGGTGTCAGGAGAACATATAGAGATTGTCAAACAGTACACTCATTTCAAATTGTAATTAAACTGGCCATCAGGTACCTCGAGGCTGTTTAGTCAACAGCAGGGTACTAATTACTATAAGATGACCTTTGGAATAATATCTGGTGAATTATTCATAGTTGAGAAAATTGCTTCGGAGACATGCCAACGACATCCAAGGAACGGCAGACTGTACACACACAGAAAATTCCACTCAAAGATTTTCAGCCTGGCCATGAAAATGAGGTCTGCAGATGGATGAAACTGTAGCTTTCTTTTGTGTGAGAAAATGAGATGGTTGTGATAAGTCCTGAGAGACAAAATGAAAAAAAAAGAAAATTCCAACACAAAGAGGAATGTTACCGAACAGAAAACAGACGGACTCATGTAAAGTTAATGTCAAGGATTTTGGAGAGAGAAGGATAGCTTGTCTCAGAGTCGCTTAAGAACCAATATTATTCCTGCTGTGCAAGTTGATAATTCTTTATCGACTTGGCAGACTGTCAAATAAAACTTGTAACAGAGGGTTGTACCACTACAACTTAAAGAGAAATGTTAATATGCTATTTTTTATTTAAGGATTTTAAAAACACTCAAAAAACACCTGGAGAAACCGGAGCGTATTTTCCTCTACAATCTTTGTTATCTACATTTTAAAGTCCTCTGAGCCGAAAAAAGGTGATCTTTGAGAAAACATAAAAAGAAAGAATGTGAAAGAATACATAATGTCTCGTAAAAAAAGATGAGATAAGATTAAAGACAAAGAAAAACATATTAAAAGAAATGAAGTGACCGAAGCGGTGGTAATATATTGCAGCAGATTAATTCTTCTGCAGTGACTTTCAAAACAGCATCATCTCCCTCATGCTTTAAATGTTGCTGTGGTGTATTCTGCACAGAGGGGGCAGATGTCCTAAAGAGTTTCTTTTCCATCACTGCTCAACCTTTGGGGATACTTTGCAGAAATTACTCCTGGGACTTTGCACGAAACTGTTCTCCACATCTCTGTGCAACATAAATATATAAAAAGAAAAATGGTCCTCAAAGCTACCCTGACATGTGGAACTCAATTAACAACAGATGAACCTGTGTGAATGAGAAATGTGGGCGAAATGTGACCCAATCAGTGGCGCATACTGTGATATTTCAAGATAAAAAAAAAATTGGATTGTGTCTGTCATTTTTTTACTGTGTTTTGTTTTTGTTTTTACAAGACCAGCATCTTCCAAGCTGACAGCGTCTCATCCACTGATGTACATGCAGTCACCCAGTGGACTGAGCCCCATGACAATGATATTAACCATATGGCCAGGCCATCTGAATCACCACATTCAGAATGATCTCAGTTGAGTACTTAAGGGAGATTCTGAGAGAGGGTCAGAGATAACGCTTCTCACTGCCGACATAGATTACCCAAATGATTAGTCAAAAATTGGGGTAAATGGTAGTGATTAACATTGATCTTGTCCTCTTGTACATTAGAGGAAAGGAAGTCATGCCAGAAATCTCCCCCTGCCATCAGAGAGCAATTGCTGATAGGAGACAGTGTATAAGTTATGATCCTGTCTTTATTTCTTATTGCGTACTTCTAAAAAAATAATGTGAGATAAGCGGGGTGCTTTAGGCTACGGATCTTGTTTATTCATCCTGTGCTTTAAAGACAATAAACAACAAGATTTTCTTTTTCTCTTTTGGTTACATTGTTGATGCTTAGAGGGCATTTCTGCAGCATTTCTGCCCTGCTGTCCCGGTAATCACAGTATCTGCAGTATAGCCCTGTCTTCTTCCTCTTTATGCTGCTCTTGGCGTGATTTGAATAAAGTTTGACTTTCTTGGTTTGCCTTGTTTGTTCTGTAGCCATCATGCCCACATTGCCTTCGCTTACTTCATATGAAGTCTGACATCTGTACAATGACACTGTTAACATTAACCTGCAGGTGGCACTACATCAAAGGTCAGAGACTCACCAGTGTCTTTGCAATTAACCTCAAAGTAACCTAAATACCTGCAGCAAATTTCTCCACTTACCATCAGTAGTTGTTGTGTCAGCCTCACGGTGGCTGAAATGAAAAGTCACAGAATCCACAAACAGACCAATATTGTGCCGTCCACCACTAGCATCGCTTCAAATAAAATAAGTAACTGAATAAAAATGCATCACTCTAGAAACTTCACATTCATTAATAACAATTACAACTCTCTTTGATTCTCTCAGGCTTTTCCTGTCCCGATAAAAAAAAACAAAAAAAAAAACGAGGATCCATGTAGAGTGTTGACTTGCCAAACAGGTAATAAAGAGAAACTAGGTTCACATTATGCCCCTGTCGCAGTAAGGAAGTACATCAGAGAAAACTGCTTTTACTGCGAGTTCTTTGTGCGGCTCTAAAGACGGTATCACAGGGCAGCCACTGTGCCTGACAAGTCTGTTCACGTTCAGCACACACACACACACACAGCTTTCCTGCAGTTAAGGCAGCAAGTCCCCGAAGCTCTTCCTCCATGGAGTTTATTGTCAGAGTCTCTCCGATGGTAGGACGCCGCTCCCTCCTCTTTGAAATCCGGAAGATCAAACAAACAACATTGTTGACGCAGGGTGTGTTGTGTTTGTGGTTTGAATTTATAATCAATTTCCATGGTTAGAGGTTTTTATTTGTTGTTGTATTGTTGCTAGATTACTAAATGGATAATGAATGTGATAATATATCCTGCAGCGCTACACTGCAAGTTGACTTGGTTTATATATATGCTATCTGTCGAGCAACATTCTATCTATCTATCTATCTATCTATCTATCTATCTATCTATCTATCTATCTATCTATCTATCTATCTAT
>JAQNCA010000032.1:13694760-13715734 GCA_029783725.1 Acanthurus tractus | reverse complement strand
ATCTATCTATCTATCTATCTATCTATCTATCTATCTATCTATCTATCTATCTATCTATCTATCTATCTATCTACTTGGCATTTTAGCATTTTACCTCTCATTTTGTCTGCCCTTCTATTTCTCTCTGTCTGATCTGCTCTGCTTTTCTTTCCCACAAAGTTGTAAAAATCAACTTGTCGAAAATCCACAATGTGACTCAGAAAATTGTTTTTCCATACAAATCCTAAAATCTAAAATCTAAAAACATGCTTTGAAAACTGGACATCAATAATGCAAAATTTGTGTGATTTTGGGCCAAAACATGCAATGGTATTGTCCTTTAATCCCCCTTTCCAAAGCATTATTATTCCCACCAATCAACCTTTACTTTCAAGAAGATCTATTGAACAATGGCAAGAGAAAGCATGGTGGGATGAAAAGAAAGAAGCAACAGGGAAAATCAATACAGCAATTATGTGTGCAGATAATGGACATCAAGGTGTTATTTGGACTGACCGAAAAGAAGAGGTGACATAAAGCCAATTCAAATAGTGCAAACATTTCATTGTCTCACCTCTGGGCGCCTCTGACATGGATTTAGTGTCACCAGTCTCTGGAAAAACAACAGTTTTTGTTGTTTTCCTGAATTGCCACAGCTGAATTAGAATTAGAATTATTTAGCACAACAACACAGCGATTAGCTAATTGAGATCTTAGACAACAAAACGCACACATGCACACAGTCACCCAGAGAGAGAGAGAGAGAGAGAGTGACATGGATGAAGGACAGGCAGACAGATAAACGAACATACACACATACTCCCTCTTTTACCTGCTCAAAGGAGGTCACCTCCAGCTCTGTCAAGCTTTGCAGGTGGGTCAGAGATCTGGATTTGATAACTGGAGGGAGTTTAGAGAGCAGACATTTGACAAGCATGACAATGCTCTGACAGCCCTCATTGGGCCATGATTAATGACTGACATCCCTGTCGCCTGTCTCTTACAGAATGCAAATGTGGCGCTGGGAGAAAATTACCCTAATGTGGCCCGTAATTGGATGCAGGAAGTATCACGTAAAGCTAGAACGCAATGGGGCTTTTTTTTTGCTCCTGATACAAGGCTTTATTATAGAGAACACTACAGAGATGATGAGAGAGATGCTGCAGCGTGATTGAAAATGACCGCCGGCAAATCCTCCTCATTTGTAGTAACACATTGACATTTAGCAGTGAGTCAAGGGATGAGCGGAGTCGATGTTTGGTGTCTTGAGTCGAAAAGTCACTCCTGAGCTGCATCCCTCACTCCATGCAATAATCGTTTTCCTTTCACTGTTTGGTCAGATGTTACTGAGTTAGGGCAGCAGGTTTTATACCTGACATGAAAAAAAAAAAAGGTGTGTGTTGATGTATTAGGAAACATTAACTCTACTCTTACTACATAAAGACAGAAGCGTCAAATGCATTAGCATTTCTGCAAAGGTTTGACATTGAGTAGGTGCTCTAGGTGCTCCGTTCAAACAGCTGGCATCAGATTTTAATGAATATGCATAACGGATATCATGTACTGACATTTGTCGTTGAGTGTTTTGACTGGAACTGTGAGTTCACTTCACCTTCTCAAGGGCGCCAAGTCCTGATGCGAAGGCTCTGCCAGACTAAGAAAAGCTTAAAGAAAAAGTCTGACCAATAAAAAAACAAAATATATGCATTCAGTGGAAACGCCGAGTATATTTTTAGACGTCTTTTATTCCAGTACTGCAGTGCTAAAAGATGTCCCTTGTTCTAGATGCTGCTTCACTTTGTCAAGCCACTGTATGTGTGCGCTATGTGCTCAGCCCTGATGTGGTTCCATTCAGCTATTCAGCAACGCCTCGCTGAACGCTGTATCAAGTGAGCAAGTGCTTTAATGAAAGGAATGAATTAAAAGCACAGCCACACTTTCCATTTATTGCTGATTGCTCCGAGTGCTTCTTCTGAAAGACACATGCCAATTCTGACATCGCTGTGATCATGAATTCTGCCTCACCTTCCACATTAAATTCACACTGGAAAAAAAAAAAAAAAGTATATGGATGTCTTGAAAGAAAAAAAGGGAAAGCAGTTTTTTAGACCTTTGATATAATGTTGTATCCTGTGTACAATTTGTATTTACTACTATCTGAGTCGGTTTATTAATAAAAGGCCAGAAAATGACACCAAACATAACCGTAATGCCAAGAAAAAACAGAATAATATCAGTGCAAGCCTCAGCCATGATATGTCTTTGATCGTCTCATTTGCAATGAAAGAGCAAACTGTAAAGTATGAAAGCCACTGGGACAAGAAGGGGGAATAATTGTCACAAAGCAACCTCGTGATGCTGTGTGGAGGGTTGGTAGGGGGGGTTCCATGACATCCCCCTGGTGGGAATATGTGTCAAAAAGCAGGACTGCTTTTGAAGACTGCAGCAATTAAGTGCAAAGACAAATAATTATGAAAAACTAAGACAAAAAAAAATATGTGTCGTAATGAGCAAACTTGATATTCTGTATGTGTTATTGCCAAAAGCAGACGAGGCTGGATGTCTCTTGTGAAGTTCCTCATTATCCTGATTGTATAATAGATATAATCAAGCTACAATGTCCAATTAGGGGTGCAAAGGCATGCATCTATCTAAAAAATGAACAGGATAAATGAACAATTGACACTGTAAATTTGTTTTCATAAAACAATGAGGTTTGCCTCTTCATCAGAGAGATATTGATGATTGCTGGGGCTTAAAAGGGAAAAAAAGAGCTTTGACGTATATCTGTGATATGATGGAGGCTGTGGGATGTGAACAAACAGTCCTTTCCAGGTGGTTTGAGTGATTGCCTAATCCCCTGTAGCTAGATGATTGCAGAGCAAGGTCAGTTTGAAGGCTCAGACTGATTGAGTGCTGTCTGTGGTCGGAGGTTCGCCCGAGCCTCTGATGCCATTAGATGGACAGGGGCTGAAGATTCACTCCGGAGTTTTTCAACACTTGGACCAAACCTGTCCAAACTGAATGACTGGTGCACCCGTAATCATGAGGGCATACTGACAGGAGGAGCATAAACAGCAATCATCAGGGATGTGTTTTCTCTGATAATCAGAGCCAAAGAAGGCCTTTTTTAAAAAAACAAAAAAAAACTGTGATCTAAAATAGATCACAGTTTTTATTGCAGTTAAGAATACACAACAACTTCTCTTTGTTTCCCGAGTCCTGCCTTATTCCGTTGTTGTCTTCTCACTTTTAATAAACTTTCTATCACCCTGACTTGAGTGCTGGATGAAAAATACATGATAACCATGTTATCATCCCCAACTGCCTTCTCCTCCTTTCGCCTGATTTGTATTTGCATGGCACCAAATATCAGCTGCTTTCTGCTAAATCAATTCTGTTGTCAGTGTTGTCAAGCTACATCTTGTACCTCATCGACACCTATTTATTTCTCAAACTGTCACTTTGTTACTAAACTGGGTTTGTGGTATAAAATTCAGCATTTCCTGGGGCTGCAATTGGATCACCCCCTACCGCTATGTACATTCAAATACCGAGGGAAAGTGCTGTTCTGTATATCAAACTCCGCTAGTCTGCAGCAGAAATCCTTTGTGCGGACATCTCTGTGACAGCTCCTTGGCAACTTGTACACCCGTGTGCCACAAGCTCCCTAAGCTGACTGTTTGGATCAAGTGGGAAGAGGCAGCAATCCCAAAGAGAACAAAATAGCAGATCCCAGCAGCTTTCACAGACGATGCTATGAGATTTACTTGACTAGAGAAGAGGGTGTGTGCGTGTACATGTGTGTGTGTTGTGTGTGTGTATGTGTTTTTTTTTTTTTTGAGATGGGGAGGGGCACAGATGTATGTTGAAATCTTTTGAAATGTCAGACATATAAGAGTCACAAGAGGCATTATATTTCCATAATAATGATGCAGTGAAGCTTCAGTGTAGCTTCAACACGCATTTGTGTTAAAAGATAATAAACCAGTTATATATGTTTATTTATTTATTTAGCGGAAAGCTTAGGAAATCAAAGAAACCTTTTTTTTCCTCCTTCATATTTTGCACTTTGACTTTTCAAGCTTATTAATTAGCGCAAAATACAGTAATTGCAAGCATTTATTAATTTAAAATAAAGATCAAAAGATTAGCAACCAAGTAAATATGTTTCAAGTCACTGATTAACTGTTATTTACTTTGCTTTATATTAATACTATTTAACCATAACATTACAATTTTTTCATATTGTTAAGCATTCTGTAATTATAAAAAACACTTTTTTGTAGAGATTCTCTGTAATAACCATTGTGACTTTCAAAACGGAAAAAAACACTGAATCCAAACTTCCTTTTTCCCAGTCGACATCCTTATACAGATTAAATTAAAGATTTTTTTGAGCAGAAACAGCCTTGTTTATATTTTCTTTTTCATCCCTCTCATAATCCTCTAAACTATTCACAGGTCTCCTCTCCACTGCTGATTCTCCGGCAACTGAGCTTTAAAGAAACGTACAGAATTGGTTCCAGTCCGACGGACACTCCACATCATTTAATGTATTCCAGTCTATTACCACTTTTGTTCTGACACCTCATTCTTTTCCACCAATATATGAGGGGGTCATTCAATAACTGACACCTCTCTTCCATACCGTAGTCACATCTCTGTTGCTGTTTGAGCATGTGTCACAGCTGAGAGGCCTGAATTTCAAGAGATAGATTTGCTGACAGAGACATCCCATCACTCCTTTGGCTGAGGCTCGCACAGGAAATGCTGCACTGTAAAGGTGCAGTAGCCTTGTCACTTTCATCTGAGGTAATTGATCACAGCAGGCAACAGCTGATGTGTGCTAGTCAATTGTAGGGGGCAAAAGGATGCTGCTTATTCAGATAAAAGATCTCTAGCATCCCCACCAGTCTCTTTAGGTAGCCATCCTGATCTCCAGGAAATAAAACTGGCTGACAAGCTTCCTATTTGGAATATTTTCTGTCAGACTTCACCGTCTATTCTGTACATTTCTATAACTTATTTTTAATCAGTAATAATTTCATCTCCCTACTGAGGCACAAAAAAAAAACCCACTACACATTCGGCAAACCGCCCATCTGAGACACTGGAAGAGAGGCCTCTAGCTGTCATAGTACAGGTGCACTGGGTAAACACTCTGACTTAAAAAAAAAAAAACAAGCATACCCTGGGACTTCTCAAATGCCACTTAGCATTCAAGGGCTTTGTGATTCATTAGTGGCCCAATAGACTGGTTGGATGGAAGCATCTGTTATCTGGTTCCAGTCCTTATGCCATCAATGTCACAAATAATCACATACAACAGGTGGTTTTACAGCTACAGATACTTAAACAACCCGCCTGCTGCATCCTGCCTCCATGATTCAGACGTGTTTGTAAGTTTGCACCATTTTTTTTGGAGATCACTAAGAATAAGATTTATTTTCTATTTATCTGTGTGTCTATATGTGTATTTTATTCACAATTAACAACAATTTATTCTTTAATGGATTTAAAAGCAGGTTATTTAGCACAATGCACTGCAATGGAAATTATATCGATTGATCCTCATCAGGTCTGACAAACTATTGATTGATATTTACAGGGGAATAAGACTATTCATTTAATTGGGCCTAGCAATAGAAAATGTTTGTAGAATTGAATAATAAAAAAATAAATGACTTTTTCTGCTGCTTCCAGAAAATTTCTCAAAATAACAAATATGTACCAATCCACTGTGGACTGAGATACAATTTGTTGCTTAAAAAAAGAAAAAATGCAGTCCCTCAAACAGCCACTAGAGGCTGGCTTCACAAGTTGTAGTTCCCCATGGATATCCATTATGAAGTGCCCAGCTTCACAGGAGAACAAGCATGTATACAGCTTAGTTCAAAAATTGGTCTTGATCTTTGTGGCTAATTTTCCCATTCATGGTGACAGTTTTTCTTTTTTTTTTTTCAGAATTTTAAAATGACTCACTCCTTTATATAACAAGCCTTACAGTTATGCATAATTAAGGTCATGGCTAATTTGAAAGACCGCTAACCTGTGGTTGTCTGCTAAATATCACAAAGTCATTGGAAGCATCGTGTGCCCATCCCATCTCCCCCCGGTCACGTGCAAGGCTAATGATTGGTAATCAATCATACATGCTCCCCTAAATAATGTTTAGTCACATAATTCAAGTGTATCATAAACACCCCAATAATGTAATGCTGTTCAGTACATTTACCCTGTAACAAATAATACCCTTATGAAGCATGTAATGTTCAATTTATGTAATTCATTTATCAATATGACAACAATGTTGATTTTCTTTTTCAGTTTAGACCAACAACATAACAAATATGGCCTAAAAAAACTGGATCAACACAGACCCAAACAAAACAGAATATAAAATTTAAAATTTAGCACACAGCATAATTCAATACACACTCTCTTGCTCGCTTTGATTGATGGCAGAGTGTTTAATTTTGCATGGTACAACCTTGAGGAAACAAACACATATCTAAGTTGAAATAGCCACTCTGGCTAGCGAAGCAGTTTATGATGTTATTTATTTAATGTTTATTTGCACAGGATGGGCTGGCCGATCATACACACTCTCTCCCCGTCAGCACACTGCGCCTCACTCTCCATCACAAACACTTAAGTTTATGATTTAGTCGCACTGATGCTCTTTGTGGAGTGGACAGTTTTGCCACCAACAGCTATAAATAAATATGTCGCGACGAGGACTTTTTTTTCTACTGTCTGTTGAATGTTTATAGGCTCACGTGTCATCTTGAGTGATGCTTTCTGGGTTTTTTTTCCTGTCTAAAGAAGCCCCGACACACGTTGAGTTGAAGGTTTCTGACCCATTTCAACACATCCCTCCTGCTGTGAAAAGACACCGTAATTATCGGAGGCTGTGAACTTGACACTTGTCCCTTTTGAATGGGGAGAATGATGGAAGTGAGGATGGATGTGGAAGTCTCCTGTGGACGTAATCACACCATCTTCAGAACCTACAAATTATTGTGAGAACACACAACGGGGAGCATCTGGTAAGGGTTGGACAGCTCTGTTGAAATGGGAGGCAGCAATCCATTTTCACATTAGCTGGATGATCAACATTACTGCGAAATGTTGGTTTTTCCTCTCTGATGAACAAGATAGAGATAATGCTTCCTGGTAATTTTCTTAATTGGTTATATTTAAAGCTTACTCCCCCTTGTTTGTATTTAGAATATTTTTTTATTTTTTTGGGAATGAGATAACAAGTGTCTATGATTTTGGTATTCTTTGTTTCTATTTTATGTTGCTGAATCAAAGATCCGATGCGTGTTGTGCAACTTTCACCTGTTTTCAACCTGATCACAGGCCAGATTTGCATGTGTTTATAAATGCTAACTGCCATGCCAGTCAACAAACACCTTGTTCATCTTTAGTTCATAGCTTTGCGTCAAAAAAGTCCTCTCATCAATTGTAATTTGCAATATCCGTGTGAAACATCTGCTCGGTCCTCCCGTCCAAGCTGTTCTTTAGTGTTTTTGATGTTTCACTTCAAGTATCTTCTACCGTGCATCTAATTTTAAGAACACGGCTTAGCCACACCTTACCAGCTGTGTGGATGGTTTTCTTGGAATACATACAGTTTTTTTCTCTGCTGTGATCCATTTGTGTTAACAGAAAAAAAATGGATTATATTAGCACATTATCTTCCAATTACTGTGGAGAAAAGAGATGAAAAAAAAAGCAGTCATCAGTATATTAATATAAAACACTAATTGCTAACAATCAGTATTGGTGGACTTGAAGCGTTTGCCAGAGCTTCTCATTATATACCAGTTATGTGATCATATTGTTTTCATTTAACTCTCCATTTAATTACTTTCAACCGTCGATGTAACCGATTCACCTCTAACCTTTAATCTCAACTCCATACTTAATCAATAGTTCTAAATATGTGCTTTGTTACACGGCATTTAACAACCAGCCCCAACTGCTCATAGCTGGACACCTGAGTGTTAATAGAAACCAACTTCATAATACCAGTTAAACAGGATCACCAACAATCGTTAATTAAAGCAGTTAACCCAGAGATAGACAGAGTACGTGCTGAGAGAGACATCTGGATGACTACCATTGTAAAGGATTGCTATCAACACTCTCTAGAATAGATTTTGAAGTAATTAACCTGAATCCAACACGTGACATGCTGTCAGTAGTATTGTGATGTAAGTGTGATGTAGATACCGTAAAGTCTTGGTGATCATCTTGAACCCGCGTCTTATCATTTTGTTGTCTGTCTTTCAGTTTCATGCATGCTGTAAACAGTCAATTTTAGGTTTGGTCTTCTTGACAAATTCTCTAACTTAGTCTGCTTTACCTTATTCTCTCACAAATAAATTAAAACTATAGTTGGAGAATGATTTTGCTCGAGAACTAATAGACCTAAATACACCCATATTTCAGTCTTATTTCCAAAAGACACATTAAAAGGTCTGAGGCAAAATGTGGTTTCTCAGTTTTAAATTGCCGTGGACACAATAGCAATTTCAGGGTTGTTCAAGTTGAGACGGTGCAAGAGATCTCTCAGGCTTGTCGACCTTTATCTCAGCAAACATCAGAATCCCTATACAAAAAAGCAGAAAATGAGCTATTGATTTTCCGTTTTTCTTTTTCCCCCTCACTTTCTTATTCCCCTCCGGTATTGTCATGCTCTAGTCTAAATGAAGGTCAGCATTGGTTTCCTTGTCACTGCCACAGAGATGCACAATAGAAATATAGCAATCCGTGTTTTTGAAAGAAAAAGGTCTTGCAAGATGGGAAGAGGTTGCTTTCATCTTTAGGGATTAATTGGCTCAATAAAACTTTTTTTCTCTCTCTCTCTCTTCAGAGATATAGAATTTCAGTATGTGTTAGATGTCTGAACAGTGTATGAGTGTATGGGCAATGCAGGCATGTGCACACACACACACACTGAGAGAAAGAATTTACTACATATGAAGAAAAACAGCCCCCGGAAAACAATTAGGCTTGATGACTTGTATTCCAATACATAGTAAAAAACATTTCCATTAAAGTATTAAAAAAACACATTTAATTTGTATTCTAAAAATGATATGTGAAATATATTTATTGATGAGTTTTAGATTTTCCAAAATGTGTCCAAAAGTGCTTGAATTCAATGACGACTGTAATTTTTATTCAAGGTATTGGTGGTTTTCATTTTGTTGCCTGTCACTTTGTCCCAGGACACCAGTCAGAGAGTGAGGAAGGAAACAATTTGACTAAATGTAACAAAAACAAAACTTTACTACATTATCTCATGCTTAAATATTTGTACCCAATTTAGTCGGATAGATTTACCTCTGTAATGGTGACTTTTGAAATACAAAAATCCCAGGATCCCACAGGACATCATCAAATTGGATCCTTTGTTTGCATTGTTTGGCTGAGTTAATTTAAAACAGTTTTTTACAATGGGGAATGTCAGTTGTCATTTTTGAAACATGCTTTTTAAACGAAGAAAGCTCAATGGTATCAACTGTAAAACCTTCAACTCATGATCTGCAGCATCACAGATTAGAAGCAGCAGACAAACAGTTTTGTCCTCTCTCTGGTTGTTTAAGGAGTTGCTAATAAAGACTGAAATGTCCCAGTAAATATGGATAAAAGCCGAAGCTCTGTGTTTTTCCCCTTATAGCTTTAGCATGTATACTTAAATTATCTCTCACAATACTATGATATCTATCTGAAATTAATCCCCAGTAGACGTATTGTGAGATCAAATGTTTGTTACTTGTCGCAGTCTTTTGTCCCGATGTGTCTGAAATCCTCTGAGCTTCCTTGCTCTCTAAATCAAGTAGAGAGAAAATAACTAAAGTTGATGTTTCCTTTTCATGTGCTCGCACCTACAGGGCAGCCCGATCGACAACATTGTGTTTCATTTGACCCAAAATTGTTTTCCCTGTCATCTAATAGGTGGTGGCAAAGATTCCTGTCATGACGTGCGGTACTTCAGAAGGATCAAACGCTTCCTTAAATCCGCAGTGACATCAGTGTGTTTGACTCTCTCATCTCAATTCATCACCTCCCCAAGGTGAGCACGCTTTCTTGCCAAATCCAACTCAGTGTACAGTGCAGAAGCCTTTTTTGCATATTCTTCAGTCTTGTTTATGGTTTACTGAGCAGGTCACTTCCCCTGCTTGCTTGAACAGCTGCTTCAGTGATGACCCCCCCTCTTCCTAACAGGGGTTGGAGGACTACTCGTGTGCTGCTCTCTGTCAAGTTCTCCTTTGCAGGTGAGGCCTGCAGGTGACCCCTTGCACAGTCTTTACTGGGACAATATGAATAATTTATTCTTTGAATTTAGCCCATACCTGACATTTCGTTGTTTGATACCCACAGGCTTTGGCTTTAACAATATAGATAGTGCTCCTTTCCTTCGTGCATCATCAGATAAAGTCTGAAAGCGCAGCTTGTGCACTCGATATCAAAACCATGGATATCAGGGATGCTGTATGTTCCACACACTGAATTCCTCCATTCTATTAACTCTTAGAGCAGTATCTCTGTCCATACAATTGGATTTAATATAGGTTGCAGAGATTTGAGTTAAAAAAATATTGTGTTCTGTCAATAGGAAGATAAGATAAGATAAGATGGGGATTTAATAATTCTCATGGGGACAGAGAGAACCAAATGGCAACAGAATCAATTCAGAGGAGAGTAATAATACAAACACAAAAAGAGCACAAGAAAGTAATGCAAACAAATACAAAGGATGCAGAATAGGTAGTTCTGACTCTATTGAACTCTAGTATGGTGCATATAAATTGTATGAACCACAATGTATATATCAAATAGAGCAATAAGAGCAAAATTGCAGCAGTAGTTGCACGAGAACTATGTGAGGTAAGGAGATGTTGTCCAAGAGGAATAGCCTCTTTCACCAATTCGATAATACAGCCTGTACTTAAACCTTTCGAACTCTAATATCTAAATTTATAAATACCATTCACATCGGCCTTTGCTCAGCTGCAAGGCTGAACATGAGGAGCAGTATGTCACATGGACCTCAGCAGTCTGCGCTGCCCTCTCTCGTACAACGTCTCTCTTTTGTCAGATCAGCCCACTTTGTTGATGTACACGCACAGGCGCTTGTAGGTCCGCACCATCTCCACCTCTTCACCCCTGACTGATGACAGGTGTCAGTATCTTCTCGCTTGGTCGGAAATCCACCACCAGCCCCTTGATCTCACTGACATTTAGTTGCAGATGGTTCCCCTTACTCCACCAGACACCCACTTTAACGAAATCATCAAAGAACTGCTGGAGGGTGCACGATCCAGAACTGAACCTAAAGTCAAAAGTGCAGCGAGTAAATCATGAAGGAAAGTGACCCTTGTGTATTTAAGTGGTTAACATTTGTTTCTTTGATGACACATGGCAGCTAAATGCTTTTAAAAACAGCCAATTACCGATTAGTAAATGTCAAGTATACTGGATGCTGTCGTACTGAACTGCACTCCTGACAGTTAATATGCCTCTGTACTTATTGCATCAGTTATGTTGTCTTCTGCTTTTTCTTTAGTTTTACTTGAGCTTTTCTGTACAATTTTTTATATAACATTGCATTGAAATATTGGCAGGAAAAATGTTATCAAATCAAAAGATCCACAAGTGTCATGGGAACTTATTTAACAGGCAAGTACTGAAGTACAGTCAGACTTCAGATAACAGCAATTCAACTAATCCCTCTTTTGTTTGTGTATGACCCGGAGAGTGTGAATGACTTTGTGTCTGACTCGCTTGGTTGTTTTAGCTCAAGCTAATGTTTGCTTGTGTTCTTATTTAATGTGCTTTCTAATATAATATCAGGTTTAAAGCAGTGGTTCCCTTAATCAAAGACAATTTTAATCATAATGGACACATTAAGGTAAATGTATCTTTACCTGCCTTCTTTTGGGGTTGAATGTGTACATCTGTGGATTGTCTGGAAAAACACCTCACTTGGCTGCTACTGAATACTGCACTTTTAAACAAAGAGTAAAAGAATGATAGAGGTGAAAAAAGAATTCAACCTTCACGGGAATAAATTATTTTCAATATCCAGTGCACCCTGCTAAAACCTTGGTGTTTTATAAATGAACAACTCACATTACATACCCACCTCTTCAGCCTGTTATACAAAGATGAAAATTTATTTGACCAAATACCATCTTTTAAACTTGCAAGCACTCAGATGATACAATGAAAAAGTTCTATTTGCTATCAAAAGTGTCTCAGTTGCATTAATATCTGATAGCTCATCACTGACTCACATTGATTATTTTCTTTCTTTGCAGTTCTTTCTTGTTCTAATAAAACTCCCCCTCAGTTTACTTTCTTTAAAGACTTTGAGGGACATTTTTCGAAAATGTTGTACTTTGGCATTTTCTCAGATCTGACTTTTTTTTTTTCCTCCCCAAGGACATCTCCTCCCGCTGCCAAGACCTGTCAGGCAGGAGCATCTCAGAGTAAAGGGGTGAGAGGACACCAATTAGAAAGCCATCCTCGGCCAAGAGAGCCAGCGGCACAGCTTGCCACAGGAAGTGGGATGTCTGACTTCCTGCATGGGGTCACAGCTGTTTGCGGGGAGGTTACCGCTAGCAGCCAATACGCACTACCGTTTAGCGTCTGACGAGGCAGGCCTCATTTGAATAGCAAAGAACCATCTCAAAGTCACCAATAAATTTACATGATTTCTTCCCTGCTACAGCTGGGATCAGAGTGGGGACTTTGCTGGAATTAGGGGAGCGTGACAATGTCAAAGGAGCAGGACCAGCTCATTTCAAGTTGGCTAGTTCTGAAGTAGAGATTAATACTTCATTTAGGTACAGTTAGGCAGAATTTGTACACATAAAAAACCCTTTAATCACCAATGTGTAGATACAGGAACACCTCAAGGCACTTCACATGCTCTGACGTAAGCTTTTTCTCAAATATTCTCAAGCTTTACAGACTAGCTTTGATAACGCTTTTTATATATTTCTTTTTTACAATATGACAGTAAAGAGACAATAAACGGGATAAGAAGGGAGGATGGGTTAGAGGAGGATGAGAATGACTTGTGACGGTCGATGCCGAACTAAAAATATTGCATTTACATGGTCTTTGTTTCAAACACCAGGATGCTCAGCTTTTTGATACAGTTAAAAAGGTGCTTTACTTATAGGTACAATATGGCCAATTCACTCTAACATACAGGAGTTAGTTACATTTGGAAAAAAGTTTCATACATTTTTTAAAAAGAGGGTAGTTAATCACAATCAACCCTGGAAATAATACAAACTCTACTTTCTTCTTTTGTAGTTTGAGGTTTGTTGCATCTTAGCAGTAACAGATGTTTGTTTTTGGAAAAGAGCCTCTTAAAACATGAGACGAGTGATCAAAAGCAAAATCTCAAAGCAGCTTCTCCATCGCATGAGAGATTCCAGTATCTTTACCTGAGGTGGCGAACAACTGGAAGCGTAGCAGGGATGGGAGTGTGTGATTGGCTCCTGCTATGAGCAGCTGTCTGGAATGCCCATATTTGGGCTCAACCCAATTACATCCTCTGATCCCCAGTCACTGGGCTGATGCAGTCAGAACCATTAATCTCCCTGGCTGAGTACCATGCCATGTGTTAACGGCCAAACCCTCCTCCCCCCACTTCACCACCAGGCCCCACCACCAAGGTTGAAAGTCATGCCAATCATATTGACTCCTTTGACTCTGATGTCCCCTTGGGCTCGTCGTGATTATAGTGGAACCTCTGATGACTGTGGAAAACACAAAATGTGCGGTACGCAGGAGGCACTGCGTTGAGTACTGTTAGCTTAGTATTCCTGGACCGAGGTTCAAACAGGAGCTTCAGTGTGTGTTTGTTTTCAGATCTGTGGTGCAGGTGTGCTGTGCTGGAGAGGGGACAGTGGGGGAGAGGGAGGATGGGGTCAGAACATTTTCGGATCTGGGATGTTAACGACAAAATATCCTGAAGCTGTGTCAGGGACCAATTCCAACAAATCATTTTCAAAAGGGACAGTAGTAAACAGTAGAGGATTTTTTCCTTTTTTTTTGGAAACTGCCTTTTTTTTTCAGAGAAACGAAAGGCACCTTCAGCCAGTGGCCTACAAATGGCTCCCTAGACAAAGAGAAAAAAAGAAAGAACAAAGGAAACAAAACCATTTTTCTTACTTTGGCGTTTCCAAATTCTCTGTTTCAATAAGACGGAAAACCTTTGATCAAATCCCTGTCTCAACAATAACTCATAAAACAGCAAACCCATCAGATTGTTTTGACCTCTGATTGGCTTGTGTAACCGTGATTAATGCTCATAACTGAGGGAATAGAAAGCCAGGCTAATGTAAAATTAGGAGAAGTGGCTTAATCAGGGTCTGAATTACATGGACCCTCAGTTCCAGTTTAGTGAGTCCTTTTTTGTTCCCAAAGATTAAGGGAGGAGTCAGGCAGTCCTCCATTGTTCCGCTGAGAAAAGAAACTCATTTGCTTTGAACGATAAATGTCTTTCGAGCATAAATCATGTCTCCTAATCCCTTTACCAATGCCACGTAATGCATTGTCCCTCATTTACTGATCACACAAAAGCTCGGGCCATTGTCCTGCGAGCTGAAGAGCGATGGACTTTCACCTAAAATTGCAAAAGATTAAAGTTGTCTAGAGGCTTACATCATGTTGCATCTGTTTTTGTACCGAAAAAAAACACTTCTCACTTCATCTCAGCTCAATTTCAGCTGAGAAAACAAGGTTTAGATATAGCTAAAATGAATAAAATATGAAAAGAAGGCTTATAAAATATGTAGGTGTGGCTTGTTTTAATAGGCCTGCTACCACTTACTTTTTGCTTGGATCCAGTTTGGCTCTATTACACATCGTTCTACTTCAATCCCCATACTCCATATGAGTCATTTACCCAGGGGAGGCAGGTTGAGCTTTTAGCTCTGTTTGTACAAACTCCATTTCTATTCCCATGCCAGTTGTGACTTTACGAAACATGCATGCACCTGAATTTCTAGAGTAAAGATGGATATTAAGAGGAATATAAAATAATCCCCCATGAGCTGCTTTTTTGACTATGAAGAGGCTCCTAAATTTATTTAGTTTTAGGTGGATTTTTTTCCCCAGTTTTCAGACTTTTCTTAAAAGAACAGTCACAGAAAAAAGTGCAACACATCTATAAAACATTACTTTAATCGAATAGGGATTTAACATTATATCCTATAAGATTACACATGACATTGGTGTCCAGGCTGTATTTGCTGAACAGGAACTTGCTGTCTGTAGCATGGTTTGACCTTAACTTTCACAGACCTACTAAAATAAACACTATGGAGCACACTGTGCAGGTTTTATCGACAACTCCTCGCTGTGTGAAGTCCTCTCTTGCCATGGCGACTCTGAGAATAAAACGCAAACAAATAAAGCTTGGGTGATGTGAGTTTTGTGTGCCAGCAAAATCCCATTGCGTGTCTGTGGCTGTATTTGTGTGTTGGTGTCCTGCAGAAGTATATAAAAGGAGTGCATTCGTGTGTGTGTGTGTGTGTTATTCTGTGAAGCCTACAAGCAGGGGGCACGTCCATGTTATATATTAAGATCAGTGTCTGTAAGTCTGTGTTTTGTTTGTGTCTGCCACTGCGTGAGCTTTAGTTGGTCCTCAAGGATCACATTGTTTTCAGAGGGCCCTGTGTGTGGTGGCAGCATCTGCTTCAAGCGGGTGATCCATCTCCTCTAAGCTGCCATATAACAAGTCATAAGGGATTTTATTCAATGAGTGTCCAACACAGAGGGCTCTGTCATAAAATTTACCGTCTCACAAGGGCATTGTAGAGGTTGTGCTTTTTACATCCTCCGCCTGAATGTTAATTCAACTGGTGTCTTCCCGGTAATTACTGAAAATGCAACATGCATTTCCTGTCTTGATCAGAAACAATTAATGCTTCTCTTGTTTTTAAAAATCTTTTTTGCAAAAAAAAAAAAAAAGAAAAGGAAAAAACTGTGGCAGGATTTTCAGTCACTAATAAGAAAATCTCAGCACTGTTTGTTAAAAAAAAATATATATATATTCCCTGCTGGTTATTATCATTAGCGTCATCTAAGGTTTGGTGTACATTTCGGCATGTTTGCACAGAACACAGTAAAAGTGTCAGCAGTGCACTTTCAACACTGGCGGCATAGCAGGAGTTAAAAGTGAGCTTTCATCCTTCTTTGGATAGAAGACTGTTTTAAATGCCCCTGGCTTTCTTCCAAGCTCCTAGCCTCGAGCCTATGGGTCTAACAAGCATGATGCTTTGAGGATTGACTTGTGATTCAACCCAAATTTACAAGCTGATAACTATGCAGAAACCGAGTCAAGTCGAGTACGAAAATGTGCTCCTTATTTTTACCAACAATCTTCTGGATGTCCAGAGAATTAAATAGTGTGCATGTGTATTTGTATGTTTGTGTGTCTGTGTGAGCATGTATTTAATGGGCACCAGCTGAAACTTTGATGTAATTGATAAAAGAAGCTGTTTCGCTAATCCTAATGGCACAATTCCTTATGATCCTTTATGCACAGACTTGCAGAGGATCAAAGAAACAGAGTTTTGCCCTAGGCGATAAAAGATGTATTAAAAATGAGTTTGAAGGATATATTAACAGGATAAAAATCCTGCAATTTATTCAATTGATAAGTTCAGCATTGCCTGTAGTTCACAGACTATTTTCATCATTCACAGATAAAACTGCTCCGGAAAACTACTAAACCAACTGTTCTTTGTTACAGCTAGAAACATATACTTTTTTCTGTCCCCTAATGAGCTGTTTTTCAAAGTAAAAGACACTGTGGGCGTTGGCTCATTACATCATTTGTCATATGTTTTCAACTGGATGAATGATATGTGTGGCATCTACGCAGTCTATATACTGTGTATCACCATGATCTGGCTACAGTCTCTGGATGTGGTGATTTTTTAAGCTGGGGTCTTTCATCACCCACACAGACGGAGTGATGTCAGACACAAACCAGCTGAGATCAGTGAATTTCTCACATGTGTAACAACTTTTCTCCCCAATTAGCACACACTCATATCAACACAGATGCATCAACAGCAAGCAATCCAAATTAACCTTCCCAAGTGAGCGCGGATGTGAGGACGGAGCAGATTTTTTTTTCTTCTACAAGAGAACACAAAAGAAAACACTGTAGTTGTTTCGTCTAAGTATATCTGCATGTCTAGAAAGTAACTAGAAAGAAGGGGAAAATTTCAAACTCTTGATCACAATCCATGTTCTGTGCCCACCAAAAAAGTGACTTTTGTTGGATCCAAACTAGCAGTGAGAGCGAAAAAAAACCCTCCACACGGTCATACAAGCGGGCCGCGTTGCCATTTTGTCTCGGGTAAAATGATTCCAGTGGAGGAGGAATAGAGTGAGACAAGTCCTGGTCAAATAGGTTGCTGCTCCCTCACAGGTGATCTATAGTTGTCAGCACCAATCAGCCTGGAATGGGAGAACAGTCCATTCATCTGCTCATGGCTTATTGAAGAGGGTGGGTTGCTTTTGAATGCCTTAAGCCCACAGCTTCTTCCAGAGGCACTTTTGGATTGAGCCTATTTATCCTCCTCTTTATCAGTTGAGAATGCACTTTTTGATTTATACGTTCATATGATTCTTCTCGCTGTGAAGAATTTTCCGACATGCAGCACTGATGCCAGAGTTCTCCAGCTTGAGAAATAGTTGCAGTGAATGAATGAATATGAATATGTCTTACTGACAACAAGTAAGCATCAGCACCAGGTCTCTGCAAAACAGATGTAAATAGCATCACTTCAGTAGCTGTTTCAGGTTTTAGTACAAGTGATTAGAATGTGGGCTGTTTTACGCTGAGAAAAAAATACAGTGTTTGAGATGCTCAGAAATAAATATGTATTCGTCTTACCCAGATTTGCATTTAGACAAGGTATCTCAAGGTCAACAGAGGAAACCAGTCCAATAATAATACACAGTTGTACCAGCAAATTTTTATAAGAGCCACATGGTTGTTATGGAAGCCCTGCAGGATGTTTTAGATTACATTATGCCTGTTTTTTTTCTCAACTAGATCTATTGACCATCTCTCTTTTTTTCAAATAAAACATAAATAGCCATTCTTTATCATATGCTGTGCCCATTCTTGTAAGAACCAAGAAGCTGTTTAAGTAATATCTTTTATGCTCTCTTTTTTTATGCTATTGATGCTTCTTCAAAGAATAGCTTCCCTTTGAAACTTTTAAAATAACTGTATCAAAGAAACGCAACTACTGACCGAATAGTGGCCCATCGCTATGCGATTATACAATTTTGAATAAAATTGGAAAGCAGATTGAATTATAAATTCTTTTTCAGTAAAAAAGAATATACATATAATCTAACTGCAGCTGCGACAAGGTAATTCAGTAAACATAACATCTTCCTTTCATTATTGTGGACAGTTATATTTATGGTTCCAGTAAAGCTATCGACAAAAACAAAGCAAAGATTCAAAGGTTACAAGAGAGAAACGATAGTGAGACAAAAAGAAACATTCCACCTATATTAAGCACAGTTTTGGTAAAATGTGTTTTGTAGATATGCAGCCAGTTACAAACACAATAGAAACATTTTAAAATTAAAAGCATAGAAAATTAGTAATGACTATAAGACAGCAGTCTGGTGATAATTATCATGGGTCTTTTGTGACCCAGAGGGAAGTTGGGAAATTAATTAGCTTATGATTAAACCCCTATCTTGTTAAATATGATATCTGGAACTAACAGGCAATTGTTAGTTTGTAAGTCCACACAAAGTAACATAAATGGTGGATTTTCAGTACATGGCAATTAGATGCAACAGGGTACATGAGAGGACACCGGAATAACAATAAAATTAAAAAAAAAAAAATACAGGCTAGCTAGAAATTAAATGTCAGTAATGTTGCTTTGTGTGTTTTCCTATAATCAGGTATCCATTCACTGGTATTTCTGGTTTAGTTGAAAAGTAAATCCAGAGGAATAATTTTCCAAAGCCAGGGTGTGTAGTGAGTTATTATAGAATCGGTTAGAAACTCCCTGCGATATTCATTCTGCCAATTATTCACATGAAGTCAGGTTGGTAGGACTCTTTCCTTTTATCTAGTTCTCAAAGTTTGATGTCTAATGTACATTATAAAACTCATAATTATGGGTTTTATACTGATATTGCTGATAAGCCTCAGCCCCCTGCAAGCCTGCAAAGGGTAGTTAGTTATTGATAATAGATGGACTGCTGAATTAATGATACTGTAGGTATTATGTGCTGCCAATATAAACCTGCAGTCACTGTAAAGGATGCCCTCCTAACTGCTGTGCCATATAAAATCAGCATCATCAGAATTTCAAATGTGTTCATTTAAGACATCAGGTGAAATGCTGTGAGCCCTTTTCAGCCATTTAAATCCAAAAGGCACATTATAGTCATCTTTATATTTTTACCTGGCGTGCTGTTGGATGTTTCAAGCCAAAAGTAAGACAACCCATGAGTGAAGTCTTATCTGTGTCATTATTGAGCAGCCATGGTGACAGCTTTAGGAAAGCACCTGGATCCAGTTGTGAAGCTCAACTGGTTTATCAGTTAAATAGTTCCCATTCCACCAGAGCTGGCTCCTTCATTCTGTGAACCCGACATTAAACCATCTTCCAAATTTAGCCCATGCCCTCTGCTGCACAGCACCAACTTTTTAAAGTAATTCAAGATTTCATCTTAAAAGAGTGGAATTTACTGCATTGCCATAAAAGCAAGCACTACCAGAGAAGCACAATGCATGTTCAATAAAACAATATGAGATCATAAAGGGTGAGCAATAATGCATCTCGGAGGCAGATTAAATGAAAATCAGGGAACCAATAAGGCTTGTAATAATGTACTCTGACAGGCTGGCTATAAAAACGGGGCAGACACTCTTACATCTCAGCATGGCATACCATGCCTTTTCAAAGAAAGAAACAAAGTAGCATTTGAAATACTTTAGATAACTTGAGTTACAGAAGATATTATTCTGAAATCAAACCCTGTATGGTAACCCAGTAATTGCTCATTTAAAAAATAGAGTATCTAAAGGTGTATAGTTTGATGTAAAGAACTGTTGCCAAACATCTAGTCACCTTGTATTCAAGTATTTGAATGAGATATTATTATTTTTAATGCTAGAGTGGCTCCCTGGATCTGGCAGTGGATTGGAGACACTGTGTAGCAGGACATTATGTTGGCATTGCAAAAGTTTTTCAGTTTCCTAGCATTAATGCAAACATAACTGAACAGATGAAAAAAATAATAATTTTAAAGTTCAGATTCAACAGGTTTGAAGGTTTCATCATTCACAGCAAGTATGTCGATGGCAGCCTTATTCACAATGAGCAGGGCTAAGACGCACATCCAGGCAGTGTTTCTCTGTCTTCATCATTCGATGCCCAGAGGTATAAAAGCCTTTCTCTTTGTTGCCATGGAAACTTTTTTACCCTTTACATTTCCTATTGTCACTTGTGTTTTTTGTGGTTGTCCATCTCAATGAGGCATAGTTCTGACGGTATTCACCACGAGACACTTACAACAGGGTTGTAAGAGCTAATGAACTCAGAGGCATACATCAAGTATGCTATTGTGAGACCTTGGCTTAGGGAATTAAATCTTGATTCAAAGGGAAACTCAATAGCAAAGTGGAAGAGGAATATACATACAGATGGAAAAAAGAGCATGGGTCTGCAAAGATGAAATCTGAGGCACACAGTCTTATTAGACCTTTAAGTAAGATACAGCAACTGTTTCCACTCAAAGCATGTCCAAATAAGATTGTGGAGAGTGGTGGACTCTGTATCATGAAGAAAGGACAGCTATGTGTATACCTTATACCTATTAGATAGATAGATAGATAGATAGATAGATAGATAGATAGATAGATAGATAGATAGATAGATAGATAGATAGATAG
>JAQNCA010000032.1:13650465-13666391 GCA_029783725.1 Acanthurus tractus | reverse complement strand
AAAATCTGAGCTGTCAAAACTGATTCCAGATCTGACTTTCATGACATAAAAGTCAGTTTTTGGAGATGTCTCCCTGAGAAACTAGTGCAGACACATCGTGGTCTTCCATCTGAAGTTTTGTACTTTGATTTAGGAAAGATGGATCATATTGCTGATGTCAAAAAAAAAAGATCCAACCCTCAGAATTTGATGCAGTCTGAGTTTCCTGAGACACATGATTTCTCGTCCTTATCATCAGCTCAGCTCTTTTTTTTTTTTAAGTTCCCTTGGCAGAGAGAGGTAATACACGTTGGGATGGGTTGGACCATAATCCCTGTGGATACAGTGAATCTACATTGGCAAAAGGACAATAGTAATGATATTCACCTAATCTCCCTTGACAGATTCAGGACATGCTTTTCATTAACACAAAAGTGGATAAGAGAGCAATAAGCACTGTTTCAGAGTTTACCTAAATCCTTTGAGATTCACATTCTGGTGTCGCCTGTCTCTGTCTGCTTGGGCTTAAGCCAATGCAGGTATATTTACAGAGCGCTTTGACATACTTTTTCAGCTGTTTTTTTTATCTTTTTCTTTTTTAAGGTGTGACTACAAACAACAGCAGGGACAAAGCTGATTTCACAGCTGGCCATGTAAACTTGAACTACATACAGAGCTGTTAAAATAAGTAAGACGCATGGAAGGAGATGCTGTGCCTTTTTTGTACTTTAATGAGAGTTTTTGACATTCGGCGGGAATGAAAAAGAAAGGTTACTGTAAAATCCTAACTGTTAAGAGGCTGTACGCAGCTTTCTCATTTCAAAAGAATTTAATGTTTGCCAATGTGCTTAATTTCTTCATAGAAGGGTCTAGATAATCGACCTGCTCATGCAGTTGAAGTGTTAAATCCCAAAGCATTATAGACATATTGGGATAAAAACAACCAGGAGACAATGATCTAGATAGATTATGATCTCATTTGGTTTAATTAAAATACATGTGTTTCAGTATGAAGAGCCGATCGACTTTGTGAAGAGCATCCTTTATTGTAGGAAAAAAGGAGCATCACATTTTGCTGTCAATCATTTTTGTTGAGCACAGGTGGGGTTTTTTTCAAACACTTTCTCATTTATGAATACACTTTTCATTTCTTGATGTTTGGGGGAGGTCTGGGGATCTAAAAAAGCCTGTTTATTTATCTCTCCCTTTTTTTTCTTTTTTTTCTTTTTTTTTACATGAAATAAAAGTGCAAGTGGAGTTTCCATTCAGATTGCAAAGGAGGTAAGAAGAGGGAGGATAGCACTTATTTTTCTTTTTAATTAGCTTCATCTGAGGAATTATCCAGCACTAATATAATGGCTCGATTCATCTCCCACACCATCTGGTGTGAGAGCAGTGTACCTCTGGAGCTGATTGCTTTCCCCCGGTGCTGTGTCGGGGTAATAGGCTGTTCAAAGGCTGCTCTGGGCTCGGACAGCTGAGCAGAGGTGGGGCAGGAGCAGCTGGCCTTGGCGCCGTCACCTGCTGCCTGTCAGAAGGCTTTCGAATATGGTCCATCCATGCCCTAAGTGTATGTATCTACGAGTGCGTATATGTGTGTGTTTGTGTACAAGTGCAGCATACTCAAGAGTCAACTTCAGGCAGAGCATGATTTTTATCCTCTCGGTACGCTGAAACGAGAGGGAGAAAGAGAGGGTGCACATCATTAGGACTCTTATGAACATCTGGGTGAGGTGAGACAGGTGACAAATAAGCAGTAGTGTCTGGAGATGATAGTACTTTAGTTAGTTTGCACTTGTGCACCTAATGTCAAGTGACACAGCCAGGAAGACATATAATTTGCTGTATATAAATTGCTTTTTTGGGAAATGGTTCACAAGTGTAACTCTCAATGGTATTCCAAACTCCTGGGGCTTTATCTTAACATCTGCATGTTGTTTTTAATCATTTCACTGAAGTTTTGGTACAAATGCTGTGTTTATTAAAATCATCTTGTCTTTATTTGATGGTAAAAGAACATCTGTTTTTCTTAGAGGCTTCTAAGCCTGTCCCATAATGCATTTGACCCAGCATCTCCACTGATACCTGTTGACTGTGACCAGCTTTTGGTCAACACCTTGTGGTATAAGTCCATTTTACAGCTTGGTAAAGAACAAGCCTCTCAAGTTTACCGAAAACATGGTGCTGTAAATGTCGTACTCCTGAATATTTTCTGTAGTGACAACAGAAAAATATCACCAACTGCAATCAAACATGTGAATGATGTCCAGTCAACAGAGAATTATTGCCTGACACTGCAGGTTTCCTGAAGTTAATGATTTTGTGAAAAAGCTCTAAGAAACAACATGAAACACTAATGCTACCCGCTCAGCACTAAAGCAGACAGACCACATTAGCCACTGGCTTGTAAGGACAGTGAAACATTTACTCCAAATGATTGCTAACGTTGCTATGACATTTGCTGGATCTTTAAATAGGCAGCTGTGTGCGGGGTCTGTTCGGGAGACTGTGCCTCACTGATAATTGTAGAAAATCATAACTTAACAACTTTGCTTATTGATTTTCGTGGAACTGGATCATATTTTATGCTGAAAATGTTTTCTGGTTCTCCCCATGATGTCCTTCAACTGCTTAGTCTCACGTCTAGAGAAATAGTTTTAGTGTTACTTGTTGCTAAAGTAACGACCAGCAGCCTCTAACTGTACCGGGCTCAACAGCTTCTGAAAAACAAGGTTGGATCAGGACTGATGACAAGGAATACAATGCCAAGTGATTACTGAAAGAAAGCTGAGGACCCAATGACCGAACACTATTAAGTGTAGGAATTTGTACGCCTAAATGTGAATGTGTATGTGTGTCCATGTGGAGGAGGGGAAGTGATGAAGGGAAGGGGTGGGGGTTATTGAGGGTATCTTATCTAACAGTTGAGCAGCTTTATGGCTTCTAATAGGCACCCTGTCGGATTGAATTGTAAATATGGAGCACCATTGTGCATTCGAAGGTGTGTACATCCTCTGCTTCATTTACCAGATGCTAAGTCATGACCGACCTGTTTATTACACCCTGCAATCCACAATTAAAATGAAGTGGCTCAAAAGGAAAAAGCCATTTACCCCAGCCCAAGCTGCCCTTACACACCAGACACAAATTTCACTGTTACTTGAAAACTTTCCATGCATGGAGCACATTATCATTTGATTTCCATCCAGAGTTCTCAATTAAAATTATACAGAGGTTGCATTTCATTACCTGAGCTCGGGGCAATTTGCAGGCCATTAAGCTTCTACCTGTATCAGTGGAGATGTTTTCTAGGTGAACATCTGGGGTTGAGGAGGTAGAGCATGAAATGAAATGCCCCTGGCTCTTTGCTCTGCCTTTTGTCCAAAACGGGCCAAGGGTATTAGAATGCCATGCATAGTAAAGAGCGTGTTTGTACGGGCTGCAGCAAATTGGTCTGGGATCAGAATTGAAATAGAAAATTGACCATGAATGTTGGATACCAAGTTTGTCATACAGCCACCAAAAAAGTGTCAAACAAAATCTAAATTTTATTTTATTATGTTCTATTAGACAGAGCTGCAGTGGTTGGTCGCAGGAATTAAAGAGGATTTGGTTCATTATTATTATCATAATATTATATTATAACATTATTATTACAATCATCATTATTATAAGGGAACATGTCCCAGACTGGATTTTGGCTCTGAAACACCTTGAACATATCCCCAGTGAACATTTTCATTTCCTGTAGAAATCCTGAAGGCTTGTAAAAATGCAGAGTGTTCCTTGCTGAATTCCCCATAAGGGATCAAGAATCTCTATAAAACTTAAATTGATTTCTGTTCTAAGCAATAATAAAGACTTACCACGAAGAAACTGCTCTTATGAGACCTTTTTAGATTCCGACCTTATTATACCTCAGATTTAATGTTGTTTTTTTCTTCTATGATTGATTAGAAAAACAAACTGCAATTATGTTGCCTAATGATATAATGTAATTTGGTAATATAATAAAATTGTGTCTTTTGACGATTATTCTCTGTGATTCTTTGATCGAGATCTGATATGTATTCCTTGTGCATATTTTGCGCAGTGTGAGATGAGAATAAAACTTGCCCACAGACTGCAGTGGTAGATAAAAAAGAATCATATCAGATTTTCATTTCAAGTGATTTAAATGCCACAGTGATGTGGGTTGCATGAACTTCTTGGAATAAAATGTTATTTTTGTAATGCACCATAATGTTTAAACAAATTCATTAACCCAATCTGCTTGTTTGGCCTCAATTTCAACAAAGTAGAACTTAATACTTTTGAAGATGTAAGCAGAGACACATTGGTTTGTATTTATCAGTGACTCACTGTGCCATAATTTTTAGGTTTACTGTTTTCTCCCAAAATAGCAACATTGCAATGTTGTATTCATGCCATACAGCATCTCTGTGTAATTTAAATGAATTCTGAGGTTTAAAATTCATATTTATGGAAGAGATCATAGGAATGGATTAGAACAATTGAGCAATTTTTCACCGTGTCTGATTCAACATTTCTCATCACATTTAACAGTATGCTGGTACATTTAATTTGCATTGACTGGTTTCCTTTAAGAAGCAATATCTATGCAAAGAACTGTTTTATCAGGTGTTACTGAGCTTGCTATAGAGTGCCACCCTTTAATCATCTGTTCTTAAAAGAAGTAAAAAGAGAGAGAGAGAGAGAGAGAGAGAGAAGAATAAAAAGCCAGTTTCATATCTTTCATGAAAAAAATGAGAAACAAATTATCAAAACCCCATAGCAAAACCCACACTTAGTGCAGGGCAGCTTTGGTGTGTCTCTTTTCACACTGTTGTGAATAATAACATTTCTTTGTTGGGGATTATAGGTCCTTGCTACAGGGTGTTCCAAATAATTTTTCTTGTGACAGCCTGAAATGGCTTTCAGTTTGTCAAATAACTGCAGAGTCGCTGTCTAAGTCTTGCAGCGAACATTCAAAGATCACTTTCCCCAACACTGCGAAGCAGCTGCATTAAGAGAGCCCTGACACAAACTAGCGCTTTATTTCTGTTATCATTCTCCAACAGTATGGGGATCTCACTAGAGATTTGTGTGGTACAAGTTGTATTCTAGATGATATGCAGTAATCAGGCCCTTTGAGTCTCCTTCTGTCTCTCCCTCTCTCTCTCTTTTTTCTCACTCTCTCTCCAGTCTGTCTCTCCCTCTTTCCCCTGCCCTCACTAAAGCTTGTGAGCACTCAAGTTTTGCAGTGTTTTAGCATTACATCATTCCACATGGCACACTATTAAGCTTCTGGGAACTGGGAAGACGGCCCAGGCCTTTAGATTTGTCATAGCATTGAGCTCCATTGTTGCACTGAACAGATGAATCACATGCTGACCAAACCGGCACTAAGCTAGGGGAAATAATTAATGCACAGCTCGGTTTTTTTTCTCTCTCCAACACGGCGCATGGGCAAGTGGTGTCACTGCGACTAGTTGTTAAATTTTGTCCCTTTTGTGTCAACACCGGAGACACATATTTATTCTACAAGGGGCATGGCCTCCATCCATCTTTCCCTCCATCTATCCCTCCATCTGCCCATATGATATTCCATCCAGGTACAATGTCATGGCGACGCTTAGTTATGCAGTGGAATTTATTGTCTGCACTGCGGCAGATTACCATTGCTTAACATGCCACACAGGAGACTTAAAGAGGCAGCACCTTTTGCAGTGTTGCATCCTGCTGGCAACTATGTTGGAAAGCTTGGGGCATGCTGGGAAGCCTGGTCTTTATGCATGGCTTCCTATGCTGTGAAGGACATAAGCTATACAGTAGTGCAGAGGAAAATGAAGAGGGGATATTGAACATACTTGAGGCATTTTTGTTCTTCCTGTATTTGTGTTATCAATTTTCAGTTGCTAATTTTTTCAGTGTATATTTATGTATTTATGTATATATATGTGTGTGTTTGTATCAGTGTTTTTATTCGGTTCTTCATTTTCCAGCGATTCTCACTGGTGCTGTAGCCTACTGCTTACACTGACATGAACTTGAATTTCCTCTGAAATTTTAGGGAAATTGTGGCTCAAAGTGACACTGACTATTGGAATAATAGTCATTAAAAGCCAGCTCCAATGCACAACTCATTTGAGATTTTTTTTTCCTGAGAACATTTCTTAACTGCTTAAATTTTATGTGCTTTGAGGAAATCAGGGGAAACATTAAGGTTATTCAGTGATCAGATGTTCAAACCCACTATTTACAAGGTCAATACCTTGTATTTAATTCATCCAAAGCAGCCTTGATAGCTGGTAAGTTGATACATTTTAGTATTCCTTCCAACTCCATTCTATAACAAAATACAGCTTCAACCTAAATAATTTAAAACCTCTGCACGTCAAACAGGGGTATCAGGCATGAGCCTCAGGATGAATTTGAAGGGAAAGTTCTTTACCAAGCTAAAGGCTATGTAACAAAAGACTTAGGCTACTCTGAGTACAAGAGATTTTCCTGCAAAAAAAAAAATCTGTAGTAAGATGGGAATTAATCTTTTCAAGTTGTTATCTGCATATGCTATCAGATTCAGGCACCAGGCTATAGGAGGATAAGAAAGGTTCGGCTTTTGTCCACCGTGGGCAATCCTCCTGGCAATATGGCTGCCATGTGGGTTTTGCCTGTGTGATGCTGATTGCCTGAGGTTAAGCAAGAAACAAAATGTTCTAAAAGTTGATTAAATCCACCCTGGTGTGTCTCTGTTCAGATTCCATCTGTAGGTCGTTATAGACTATTGCCTACAGCTGAAATGCTGAAGCAGAAGTGTTCACTTTTGCAATATCACTTCATCTCACTTGCACATAATTATTACTTTAGAACTTCCATTCTCTTGTCGCATTCACATACTATTATTTCATCCCTGAGCATGTGCTACAGCTGTATATTCTTCAGTGGTTTGAAGCTACCTTAGCTGTCTGTCTCAATGGGATTTAGATGACGAACATACCGCTGTATGAGGGATTTAAAGTGATTTAAAGATTTACCTGATTTGCAACCTTTTTATACACAAATGAATTTCCTATTGTTACACCAATCGCTCATCTCTAACAGGGCTTTCTGGGAAAAAAAAACATCTTGCTGAAGTAGAAGTTATACATTGTTTTTTGTGTGTTTTTTACTTTAAATAACATTAAACAACACGGCAACATTTATGCTGGTGCATTAAAGATGGTGAAATACTCATACTCAAAAGCTGGGTCTCTGGATAGTGCTGCACAAAAAAACACAACAGGCTGGTACCAAAGGTGGTGCCAGAGAAAAGCCACTAAACTGCAGTAAATTTAACGACTTAAATGGTACTTGTTAACTTTTAGTGTCTCAAAGACGACTTGGCTCAAGATGTGTTAATTAGAAGTCTAACAATCAACAGGCCAGTCAAACAGCCGTCTCACCTCATGTTTGATTTAGTCCACTGTACATTAGAACTATTTCATGCTAATATTTCAGTTACAATCAGAATAGATTGAAGCATAAAAGCTGATAACATTACATTGTGCTTTCTTGTGGTAAACCTTTGTGATATTTATATCTGTTATAATTTATTTATGATATTTTAATGAATAATATTTGCTGGAAACTTCAGTGACCAATCTATTGATACATATTTTACTAAAAGCATTTTCAGTGTTAATATTTTAATGAAGATTACGTACTCTATAGATTTGATTTTGTTCTGGTGTTCAGATGACTTATATCTCACAGCAGCAAAAACTCAATAAATCTGCAATATCCCGACTTTATTTTCCTGTTTTGTTTGACGATCTGTTTCTTAAAACAGCCTGCAGATTTCATAGAGATCTGTACCTAAACACAGACAGAACAAACAAGTACAGAGAAATATGTGGACTGACCCAATAACAATGGATCTCATTCTATCTGCAATTATTTCATATTAGTTTGACAATATTGCTTTAAAAAATACATGAGATTTTTGTGTTAACATTTGCATATTTTCCACTGTATCTTTATTTTGTGGTGACAGAGAGAGCTAAGCACACTGCAGCTGAAGAAAACAGAAATCACAGAAATGTATTCACTAATCTAACAACACATGCAGAGCAAAGACACACTGCAAATACAGAGAGCACAATTAAGTATCAAAATGCTGTGAGTCATTGAAACATCAACAGAAAAAAAAATCACAACCAGTAAACAACATATTTAACAACCACTGTTGTCAGATTTAGGCCTGCATGGAAAATTTGATCAGTTACTCATGATGTTTCTTTCTCAGCTTAGCTTTGTCAAAGCTGCTTTAAAACATCTCCAAAGGCTCCACAACCACCAACATCAGGCCTTCTGTATTTAACGCTCGCAGAGATACAAAATGAGACATTATGGTTTAATAAGCAGCCTGCCAACAGCAAAGAGGTATTTACTGACTAGTAACAGCTAGCTTAACAGCACTCGATCAGTTACTCATAATGTTTCTTTCTCAGTTACTCATAATGTTGAGTTACTCATCAGTAACTGATCAGTTTGATCAGTTTGATCAGTTACTCATAATGTTTCTTTCTCAGTTTAGCTTTGTCAAAGCTGCTTTAAAACATCTCCAAAGGCTCCACAACCACCAACATCGGGCCTTCTGTATTTAACGCTCGCAGAGATACAAAATGAGACATTATGGTTTAATAAGCAGCCTGCCAACAGCAAAGAGGTATTTACTGACCAGTAACAGCTAGCTTAACAGCACTCGAGAGATCCCATCTTCACAATGAAGCTGTGGGGTTCAAACACCTTCCAACTGAGAAAAAACCCAAGTGACTCTTAAATGTGGGCTTGCAATGGCTAGGTTAATAAGCCAGCCGAGTAGACACAACATAGCATTAAGACAATTCGGGAACAACTGGAAACGCATTCCTCCTCTTTTGTTTGAGGCAATCTGCCTCTCCATGCACCCATTCCTTTAAGTAACGTGCTGTTGCTGAGACACTTGGACTAGACAGCAAAGCGTATCTAGGACAATAATAAGAAACATTGTACATATTGCTATACAATAGCCCTGTTACCTGCTTATCTCTGCTGGCTGGGTAAAGCATAGCTTTCCAGTATTCTCGACTAATTAACTTGGGTAAATAATTATTCCCCAGAGGCTTAGTGTTTGATTCGGTTGCTAGCTTACTGCCCGTCTACAAGCAATATTGTTAACCTTTAAACAATCAGGTTTTCAAGTAGAAACTCCCTCTCAGCCCTGCTATTTGTAACATCGCTATGCAGAAATGTTACATGGGGAAAATAAAACTTGAAGAGTTTAGATCAGAATGCTCTCTCTTGACCTTTTGCCATACTAGCACATATAAACATACACCTCTGGATCACTGCACAAAGAGTACATTAAAACTACAAAATATCAATTATATATTACTTCAGAGATACAATGTAATCTAGAAAATCCCATATCGGTCAGAGTTGCAAAATAATTGCAAGTAAAACAGCTATTTTCGGTCAAATGTTAAATCAAAAATGTGTTGTTAACTAAACCAAGTTTTTGAACACAACCAAATATTTACATGTTGTGTTGCACTTGTTTTGTTTTTTTGTATTCGCCATAGACTACATTTCTCCAATTTTCACTATGTTTCCATAATCTCACCAGCATCCCTCAGAGCCCCAACATGTCTGAATAACCCTGACCCAAAGCCTGCACTGCGGTGGACATTTGCTGGCTCCTCACCCATTCCAAGGCTCTCCATTATGGTTCTGGATGACAGATGTAGATACGGCAGTGTTCTCCCCCAGGCTGTAAAGCATTAGGTCTAACCTTCTTTCCAACAGAAGTAATGGTCCACACCTTTAATTGTCATGGGCTGTTCATCTTCACTAACAATAGCAGTAAGCAATGGGTCTGGGAAGGAAAGGCAGTCGTGTCTGACAAAGGAAGTGATTTAGCTCTGGAGGCAATTCGTAAGCGGGCATTGCAGGGGCAGCAGTAATGTGCGGAGAGAAAGATCATATAGGGTAAGAGGCGTAGCAGGCACAATAGTGGCATACAAGCAGAGGTAGATGTTTTGTTTTGTTTTTTTCTCTGCCATTGCCAAGATTTATCTGAGGAAAGGAGGCAGTAAAATGTATATTGTGTGTGTCCTTCATGGAGTGAGAGTATGTGTTATTGAGGTGAACATGTTGTTCTCTGAATATGGACATTGAAAAAAGGCTCAGAAAGTAAGTTGCACAAGATCAACTTTGTCACCACAGCTGCATTAGCAAGAAAACAAACAACGGATCTCATTTAAAGAATTGGGCTGTTTGCGTAGGTGATTTTTTTTTCCAGGTTTTGATGCTTCCTCATTATTCCATTTGATGCCACAACATCATTTGATGCTCAACTTTCAAAAGTCCGCTCTTAGTTCTGCATTTCTTTATTCCATCCCGCCGTCTAAACAGGCAAAACTGCTCTGAAAAAAAGTGCCACTGATGGGTCACCAGTTTACTGTCTGAATTAGACACATAACATAAGGAACAGACAAGTTCAGTTACCAAATTAAAGCATGTTTCCTGAGAAAGTTGAGGCCCATTAAAATGATAGATTGCATGGCATGTGCAAAGGGATGCTTTACACCCACAAAACAGTCTAATTGCATTCATTCCTGTAAGAAGTCCACAAATGTTGAATCTAGATTCTCAGGCGTATTGGCAGCAAGCTGCTAGACAGCAGATGACTAGCTTCAAACAAGAAGCGAGGGGGAGGGATGTAAAATCTTGACAAACAGTGAGAGCCAGTGTCCACATCATCTCTCGCCCCTGACAGGCTTCCCCATGCATGAATTCAAAGCTGGTAAAAACCATGGCTGGATTCATTTTGATCTGACATCCATCATGTAGATCAGTGTTGTACTTTCACTGTACTGTGTCCACGATAAGATGTTTTGGCAATCGGCCCATGACATCTGTTAGAGCCAGTCAAGAGAAACTGGGACCAATTTGGTATTTCTGTCACAATTGTTGGCTTTATGGCACACTATACATTCATTAGATTACTAACACATGTACCAGACATATCCCTGACTGCATGCAATGTCCTGTTTGTCTGATTGAAAGGAAGCCCACCCACTCAATTTTAAATTTGTTTCAGGTTTGTCATGGCACACACCTTTGCATGTGATCTCCTCACACGGAGGTGAATTGGGTTTACTTAAGTGTTAGAGGAGAATGTGTGTGCATAACTAGCAGATTTGGACAAATGATTCAGACTTTAGGCCAGAATGGTCTAGTAAAATTTTTATATGGCATTTCTATTATTGTAACTGTATAATCTCAATTTACTGATATGCATAACCAATGACTTTGTGACACCTGTCAAACAGCTAGCAGCTAGCTGTCATTTAGGACGGTGAGTGAACAGGTGAGTTGTATGAAAATTCACACTGTCTTCATGAACAGAAAAATGAACGATATAGACCAGGTTTTTACTAGGCTGGAAACATGTTTATTTCTGCTGTAGGTGTAGCCTCAAGTGGCCGTTTAAGGAATCGCAGTTTTTAGCACTTCATGTTTGCTTCTTTTTTTAAACACCGGCTGAGGCCACTTGGTTGCCAATTTACACAGAAGACAAGACAAAAGGACCCTGAAAGGTTCAAGGGCTTAAACCAAAGGACATTTGCACATTTTACATATATATATTTCTCTATTATAATGCAAAATTATTATAAACCAGTAATAATAAAGCCAGCTTACATTTTTAATATATACTGTTCAACTAAAATAAAAAATCAAGAAAGCAATATGCAAACAAAACTTGCAGGGTACAGCAAAACAATTTTAAAAAACAGAACATCAGAACAGTTATTGGGTTTTTTTCCCCTTTTTTTTGGTCTGTGCTGTTTCTTTACTCCAGAGAGGGTTTGTAAATTAGAAAATAGGAAGGGACGGCAGATTTTGTTCTCTTCTCATTTATTAGAAGGAGCCAGAGAAGCCTTGCAGTCAGCTGCCGGGGGGTAAATGGGTTTTGTGTACTAGTTTAAAACCATTAAGAAATAAACTGCATGTATTGCTGCAATATTAATGATGATATGAGATGCAGGCTCGACACATGTCTCAGGTGCTCTTTGATGGTTACCACTTCAAAACAAAAAACAGCCCTGAGTGTACTCATCCAATCAAACATAAGCCTTTATTTTCTTAACACTGTGATTTTTTAAACAATGCTGCTACTTAGTTAATAGCAGCGTCCAAACCTCAGAATTTCCGTCTCAATGGTGTATTCAAGAATCACAGATAAACTACTTGCAGTACTTCTGTACCAGCTTGTATGGCTGCAGCATGGCGGCATGTGTGTCGAAGGCGTTGGGCAGATGGGATGTGTCTGATATCTCTCACTCAACATAATGAGACGAGAATGCGCTTCACCAATCTTAGGGCCCGTCTGATGGCAAGAGACACAGTGCCCACGAATACGGGAGGGATCTTTCCCCTCTTCAAAGATAATGAGATGACAATGTATTCAACTATCATTAGATAGACACAGGCTTTGGGGGGGGAAGGGGGATGGAGGGCGAAACGTTCTCCAGCACTTGTCTGCTGCCTTTGATCAGACGAGAAAAGCAACTGTCATTCTTTGTATCAGCGCCGGACTCATGAAAGCTAACTACTTCATCGCCATCAGTGTCACTTAAAGGCCTGTAGTTTGTCGTGCAGTTCCTCGAGCTCTGTAGTTTTCTCGAGTTCACCTGGATTCTTGGATGAACTGGGAACACACATCTCTGTAGTTAGAAACCGTCCTGCTGCCTATGTTATAAATGATGTCTCTCTGAAGTCACTTGCTTGACAAAAAATTGTTGCGGTGTAAAATCAATTTGCCATCACCTGGGAAGAGAAGACACAACATTTTGCCTGACATGGCACTGTATTGCAAGATGTCAAAAGTGCCATGTTAACAGGCTTATTTAAGCAGGTTTGACAAGACAGCCTTATTCTAAGTTGACAGTTTGTTGTGGCACTTGTAGAGGGATCCATCTTGTCTTTTGTCCCTGTGGTGAAGATGATCCCTTGCATGCTGTTTCTCTTTCTTTTATATTCCCCATCTTTCTTGGAACACAGTGTTTTGACAAATAAACCATCAAAATCCTTTATTTTTTCAAGCATTCCTCAGTGAGCATTAGGCCAGCTGATCTGTGCTGAAGTTCTGAGACAGTATTTTGACAGCAAACAATTATGCAGTGTTATCATTTATTTGGCAAAAGAAAACGTGTTTGATGAAATTCAGAATTCTGTGCCTGTAACATGTAATCTCTGTAATGCTAGTAATTCATCGTTTGTGAAAACTTTCAATCCTCTTGAATCCTAAAATATTATATAAGAAAGCAACCTGGCACATGGCTTGTCTCCACAAACAGCAATCAATATAGTTCAATGTTTGAAACTCGTGCTGTGCTGTTGCATCTTTCTCTCATCACTTTCCATGTCTGTTCACTGTCACGAAACAAAAGAATAAAATATGAGGGAGAGTTGCTCTCTCACTCCTAAAAAAAATATTGAGAGAAAGGATTGGAGCAGAGCTCAAAAATAGAACAATCTGTCTGCATTTGTCACACAATTATGAGAGATTGTTCAAACTTTTGCGATGCCAAAATCCCTTTAAAACCTGGCAAATCATCTCTCAAGCCGAGACTCATCTCCCCGACTAGACTTCATGCTTCTCTTAAAACTCAGCAAGATGCTCATTTGAAAGTAAGAAAGGAGAAGCCTTTACATCCAATTTCTCAACATTTCATCATCATGTCCCAATAATTATGCAGGGTTATTAGCTCAAGTATTTGTCCTTGGCATTCCTAATGCTGGTTGACATTTATTATGAACAGTAATGGTATTGGAGATCTTTGATTTGCCATTTGCGGTGGTAAGTACAGTTTGGTTTGTTCTCTGCAGTGCAACAGCACCCTCTATTGATAATTTATGATACCGGCACGTCACCATGAACACAGTGCTGGTGCTTGTGCACAGGAGAACAAAAAACTGTTCAGATGAGTAAAAACGGACAGGTATTTACATGCTGTATTGGTATACTTTAAGTACCTGTGCTGTAATTGTAGATTCTTTGGATTTCTCTTTGGACTTCTGCACTGAAAAGCCCTTGATCCAGTCTCACTTCCTATACATATTGTTCTAAACTGAATGCACAGAAAGCATATCTTGCTTGTCTTAAAGCTTAAAATCCATTTTTCTTAATTTTACGTCTCTTTTTTGTCTCTGCCTTCTCCTTTGTAATGTCTCTTTTAAAAAAGAATACAAGAGGGGAACATTGTGTTATATTCTGATTTATTCAGCATGGATACATGAAACTTTTACTGCTCCAGCCATGATGATGAATGTAGGACATACTTAATACTTTATATTTTGTTTTTGACTTATGGCTTGAATTGCCACGTGCTACACGTAAATATTTTGAGAACAGGTCCATATTTTGGTGTGACCTCAGATATTAAGTGAGTTGTTTTGTGATGACATTCTCAATTTGTCGTTGAAGGTGACCCAGATTTACAGCACAGGGAAGATTTTTTTTGGCCTACATACAAAATTTTAAAAGGAACTAAGGATCCTATTTTAAAGCAATAAAAGGATCAGCTGATGTGGATTATTCGTTAAACACCTAGGGGGGATTAAATAATACAAATCTACGGATAACCATAATAGGATTTCTTTATCAGAGATTTTCAACTTCAGTTGAATCAAGGTAGCTTTGAGTGAAGTCAGGGCTGAAGGACCCTGCTTTAAAATAATCAGTGGATTTAATTACTTATGAATTTCAACCAGATGGTTTGTTTGTTTGTTTTATGTCTGTTTGGTGATATAATAAAGTTGCTTTGGTATTAATGCACATCTTCCTGGACTCCTTAAGGCAAAAACAGACTTGGAAAGCTGATGACTTTCAGGTTGTGTGTTGCATCATGCTCTTATCACGTGGTGCTGGAATTCTCAGTGTTTTGATCACAGTGTGTTTTAAACCGCAGTTACATACCTGCGGGTGGTTATTAGACTGAGTGGCTGAATCAGTAAGGCATAGGAAGTGAACATGAAGACAGAGTAAAGTTCAGTTAACTCTCGCAGAAGCAGAAGGATTTAACTGAAACAGAAAACATTGAAATGCTGTATATATGCAATGTTCATTTGCAGTGCAGGAATAAATAGAATACAGATACTTTCATCATTATGGACTCATGTTTCCTCAGCCATTAAACTAGACTTTTAAAAATAACTGGACAGAGATATATTCAGATAAGTATTCTGGATGCTTGGGCTTTGGGTAACATTATACTCTGAAGAGGTGAACTTAGGTGAAAGCTATTATCCTTTATTGATTTCCATTATAGGATCTGACAGGAGGAGATGCAGATAAACAGAAATAGAAAGTTAGAGAAGGAGCTTTATCTTTACATCAGCTACGATATGGATTGTGCAAAAAAGGGCTTTTACCTCAAAATCAAAAAAGATAAAAGTGTGTCTAATATTTTGTGTATTCTGTGAAGCCGTACGCATCTCCGCCATGTGGACACATAAGCCAGAATTTTGTATGCAAGAAGCATCCAAATCCAATCAAATAAGCGAGAGGAGGGTTGAAACTATTTGCAGGGTAAATAAGGAACAACAACAACAACAAAATAGACAAGCAATAGCAGTTGGTAGTCAGTTTGTTGTTGAGAGAGTGAAAAAAAGAATGGTTTTAGCAAACATGTTTGCTTAATTTAAAAAGCAAGTGCTGAGATGAGAAGAAAACTGAGGTTAATGTTGACATCAAAGTACCTTCCAAGTCTGATTAGTCAAATATCAGTTTAGTTTACTTATTGCAGAAAAACAAGAGGAAATCGGATTCTGCCTGCCTGCTCAGCTCAAAACATGGATTTGCACATGCAGAGAAGACTGAAGTCATTTTATTTATAGGTTTGCATGCTGTACAAAAT
>JAQNCA010000032.1:13636024-13650365 GCA_029783725.1 Acanthurus tractus | reverse complement strand
CTTCCAAGTCTGATTAGTCAAATATCAGTTTAGTTTACTTATTGCAGAAAAACAAGAGGAAATCGGATTCTGCCTGCTGAGCGGCCACGTTCAGCTCAAAACATGGATTTGCACATGCAGAGAAGACTGAAGTCATTTTATTTATAGGTTTGCATGCTGTACAAAATTATGATAAAAGCATAAAAAGTAACATTTGGCCCCAAAAACATGATATAATTACAGTTACAAATTGTCCCCATTGTGCGAAAGTTAACAATTTTTTTCTTACTTTTTTTCACCTTTATGAGCAGAACCCACTACAAATCTAAAAATTCTAATCAAAGTCACATTAGTGAGGTGCTGCCGAAATCAGGTTTCAGAGTGCTGCACATGTGAAACAGTGCTTGAAATTCTCTCATAGACTCAAATAGCTGGTATGTGAATGCACCTGGTGCCACTTCACCATATTTAGCTGTTTTCTTCTGTGTTTCGAATGATAAGATCATCTCCATGACCCTAAAGGCATCATATCCTTAAAAACCCAGAACAGAAAGCCATCATTATATATAATATTGCATAAATCAAATAAAACATTCACTCAGCTAGCATGCCCAGAAGTGAAGAAAAAAATGATAATAATAATAATAATAATAATAATAATAATAATAATAATAATAATAATAACTGTATAGTTTCCAGAATGCACTGGTTCAGGCATGACTCTATCAACACAAATGTAGATTTCGAAAGTCCACAAAAATTTATACAGCAATGTGAAATATCAATATGATATATTTTCTGTAATTCACAACTCTGTAAACTTTTATTTAATGCTTAACAAGACTTCGAAGACAAGCAAATGACTTTGGTGTTCTGTAGCTACAGGCTGAATAAAAAAAGTACTAAAAACAACAACAAAAAAGAAATTCCAAATATATTTTTCAGCAAAACCAGCTTCAAACCAGCCTTGACAAACTCTGTGTTCACAGTGGTCTTTTTGTCTAAAGAGTAAGAATCTGTTCAGACCACCCACTAAGGGAAGACACTGGTACATTGTTATATTTATGTGTTATAATAATTTTCATTTTTAGTGGCTATAAAGTGAATATAAACCCAAAAATAGACTGTATGGGATGGCACTGATAAGAAAAGTCTCTGTATAGATGTAAACTAACCTGCAGGCTTCTTTTTTTTAATTATTTTTAGTCAAAATGTAACTTTTACATTTAATCTTACAGACATACACTAAACTTTTCATTAACCTAGTATAACAAACCAGCACAACAAAGGCCCGGCTCTTGCTACAGCTTAGCCAAGTCTTTGAAAATTCTTGATCGGTTGAGAATGTGGAGAATGTGCAGTCCTCCCCAGTGGGCAGAAATGTCCACTAATGATAGAAACAATGGTTTATGGGCAAGGCTCTGTCCGCGTTTCCCTCTGAAAAATCTGGAGAGCCGAGTTAAAGGGGGAAAAAAAAAACATGACTCTCGAAGGATGTGTTCTTGATCTCTTGTTTTGTTTGTCCACTCTTCTTTGCTGCGCTCTCATTTGTTTCCCATGCTGTTGTGAGACAAAACACTCAAGGCAATTTCACCACCACCACGCAGGCGCCTGCCCGGCCAATGTTGAGAGGGACCTCCTACAGGAAGACAGAGAGGTTAACATGCAGCCTCTCATCCGAGGCTGTCTCCAAAAAAAAAAAAAATCCCATTTTACTTCATGCAGATAAGAGGGCTACACAAGGCAAGATTAGAAAAACATATTGCCAAGAAAGAAATTCAAGCTATAAAATGCTGATAGCACTCAGTGACTCCTGCAGATTTATGCTCCTGAAGAGTATTAACTGGATCACAGATGTTAAGTTTAACAAGTTTTGTCAGAAAACAGCAAGTTTTTAAGTTTTGTAAAGCAGATTTTGTACTTAATATTTATTCTTGTTTTTATTGGAGAATACGATGTAATAATCAGCTGTGATAACTTAGTTTTGTAGGTTACCTCAGTCCACTCATTGTTCTGTGCATCATAGGACTCGACGGTGCTCAGATATGACTGGCCATCATATCCACCTACAGCATACAGCCTGTCGCCCAGCAGGCAAACACCCACTGCATCCCGGGGAACACTGAGAGAGGCCACAGTGGTCCATGTGTCTGTCTTTGGGTCATACCTGCAATCCAAATATTTGATCAAATGATTGTTTTTTGCGATGCGGTTGGTATGATGAAACACGAAGAAATCATTCATCCAATCAGCCTAAAACTCAAGAGGGGAGCCGCGTCCCATCCCAACTAACTGAGACGTCCTTATGTTTGCCCTCTTTAATCACTGATGTCTGAGTGGTCACTGGTGGAAACTCCTTCCAGCACAGACAGAGAACCAAATTAAAATTAAAGGCAAAACTGTCTCTTGAACAGCAGTGGGAGCCCAGAGAGAGCTGGACTCATCAGCAAGGGCAGAAGTGAGACTGTTGACCATGAAGATGAACAAAATGAGGACACGTTATGTGATTTATTTTCAGTGATACCTGGGTAATTTAAATTTTAAGAAAAATCAGGCATGCCTCGCTGACATGTGGCACTACAAGGGGTTTCAACTGTCTCATGCAGTTTGTATAAGTTCAAGGCAGGAAAAATTTCAGATCCTTTACTGACTTGAAATACTAACACCACACTGTGAAAATACTCCACAATAAATTTCCTGCATTCAAACCTTATTGAAGCAACAGAATATAAGTAGTATAAAAAAATCTCTGTAAAATAAAGTGGTGCCTGTCAGTGTTTTATTTATATGATGTTTTTTGTAATACTACTGCATTTAAGTGTATGTTGTATTTTACTGCTTTAGATAAACAGGTTGTACACATTTAAACTGCTGTATATACTTTTTGGTGGTTTAATCCACAGAAATGCATCATATTCTATGAAATCATTATATGCATTTATCTTCACTGCCCTGTGAGAACCATGCAAATAGTAAATCAGTGCTGTTTAAGCTGTGTGACAATGCATTTTCCAGATTATCCATTAGAGGTTTTTAATTGTTTATTTGGGGTAAAAACTCATTAAGGAACCATTTAAGCGTCAGTTTAACGGAAACATTAAAACTTCAAATCACTGAACTTGCAAATTTAAAAATACTCAAGGGCCTCTAATTTGTACCTAAATACAGCACTTAAGCAAATTAACATAATTACATTCTATTACTGTTTTTAGCAAAATAGGTCAAATTATGTTACAGATTGCTTTCTGTAATCAGTACAATGTAATTGGTCATTGCAACTTCAGTACCAATGACGCTGCATGATAATTAGTGAAACAGCTCTAGTTTCACTCGTGTGACTAAATAGGCACTTATTTACTGTTAGTTATTTTATGTTAATTATTGTTTAAAGTGAATAAAAGACTACATGCAACAACTATACATGAGGCTAATCAAATATCTTCATGGTAGCCTTGCTCTACTTTTATTATTACTACTTACAAAACGATACATAAGACCAGTTTGATAATTGCAGCACTAATTATGTTCTGTTGTTGCTCTACACCTTCTTTAAAATCAAGAAAAAAAATTTTAAAAGGGGATAAAAATTAAGCATTTATAATTTTTCAAAAAAAGGAAAAGGTATTCTCGGCAGTGAGGTTCAAATAAGGGTGCTTTAAAGTAAGTAATTTCATGTTCAGATTCAGGAGAATTTTGGCCACCAGATGGTGCAAGATACTATAAAATAAAACCACGTGTGGAAAAAATGATCTCTTCAGTTGAGTATCTTGTGTAACACAGACATGTCTCAAAATGCAGGAATAGGGTGGGGAGCAAGAGGAGTTCAACTCCCTTTTGTGCTTAGTAAAAAAGTCCCGTCCCCACCCATTGCTGTTTTCCATCAAGTGCAGGCTAAAACCATTTGCGCAACATTTGTGTGTGTTTTTCTCCAGAGAAGACAAGTTTACCGACCTCTCCACACAATCAGAGAGTCGAGAACAGTGGTTAGAGGCAGGTGCGTCGTGTCCGCCCACAGCATACAGGAAGTTGTTGTAAGTTGCCACACCCACACCTCCTCGCCTCTTGGCCATGGGGGCACACATGCTCCACTTGTTGGTGTGTGGATCGAAGCACTCCATTGACCTCAGGCATGAGCTGCCGTCTCGGCCACCAACTGCAAACAGCCTAAGAAATTAAAGAACATGGTTCAGAATGTGAAACATCTGAGTTGTTCATGCAGTGCTGCTGGATCTGGCGGGAGCAGCTCACATCAGCTGTCAGATGTCTGTGAAAAAAATGACGACAGAACAGTGATAATGTGACAGGTTTTATAAGATACAGCAGTGAGCACTCGATAGCATTTTTCAAAGGCTTATTCCTTGTGAATGTTCTCTCCCAGAAAGATCACATCAGTGTTTTCAGCGCTTGTAGCTCCCAGCCCTGACAGTATGAAAGTAGAGGCTAGGGAAACAGTTTTCTTGTCTATTTTTGACCTAGATGCAGAAATAACTCAGCATTGACTTTAACACTGAATGCTGGATGTTGCTGAGCAGCAATCTCTTTCCTCTTCAGCACACAAACATATTTAAATTAGGCTAGGAGCTGGTCTGTTCTTTGCTTAATTGAGTCTTAATTAAAAGATTAAATACGGACAAATTCACAGTGTTTTTTAATAGAATCTAGATTGAAATGTTCAAATGACCACAGTAATCAAAGCTGTTGACTGCTTCACAGCCACACTGTTTTATTTCATGCAGACTGATTGCAAAATGATTCTGCATTCAAGAAGTAGAAAGTGTCAGACTATGCACTCATGCTGTACTCTAGCTTTTCCTGGACAAGTTGACTGAGATACATAACTAAACCTGTGTTGGGTTGTTGTCCAAGTTACACATTACATGACTGCCGAACATTTTGCACAACCTACATATGCTGCAGTGTTGTTGTATTTTTCACTTTTGAGTACAGTCTGCAAATCCATTTTTAAAACATATAATGGCTTTTCTTTTCGCATTAAAACAACTGATAACTCATCTTAGGTAAGAAGAAAGCAGACATACTATTCAATGTTAAAGCAAAATGTTCAAAGCAAGCTTATACTTAGTGTAAACAGGGCCATTTCAAAATCATGTGTTAACACCAACACTCCCATCGCTGCTGTAAATTGCCTGTACTTGTCTGTCTCCTTGGTTTCTGTTGTGGCTTAACTGATGCCAGTATCATCATCCTCAGGCTCCGTAGCATTTTAAAGTACTGAAACACAACAACATATTTTATTTTAAAAGCCTAAGGTTGCTCATTTTGAGCACCAAGCCAAGGAAGGATGGTTTCTGAGTACGATGAAGCAACTTACTTTCCATTGAGTGCTGTGACTCCCATGGTGCTCCGCGGTGTCGACATGCTGGCCACGTAGTTCCACTGTCTGGCCTGAGGGTCCCAACGTTCCACTGTGTTGAGATAGCTCCAGCCATCATGGCCTCCCACGGCATACATTGGGCCCTCAAGCACAGCTATACCTACAAATAAGGAAACAAGTTACCCAAACTTTTTACTCCTTCTGTACACTTTTGCATTATCATGTCTATTTATATATGTGTGTGTAAGAAAGCAGAGGCAAAATGCACATGCAATAAATTATCATTATATCAAATAACCCCAAGAACATTTTATATTATATGAGCACATGTGTGTGGATGACTGTGCACACTGTAGATGCTGCAATATCTGTACGCTATAAATATCGGTCTTGTGCTTAATGGTTTCTCTGTAACATCAAAGCAGAAGCCACAACACATTCAATTCCTCCTTGAGGCTACTGAAACAAAGATTGCTTCCTTTTTCCAGAGATGTGGCTTAATGTCAGCCGAGGTAATGCCCATGAACCATCTGTTCATGAATAATAAATGACAAAAAAAGTGAGGACCCCTTCCAATTAAAATCAAGTTTTCTACCCTTGTTAACATGTCAGTGTGGGGGCTGGTAAAATTGATGTATGGTGCTACATAATAAGCAAATAAGCAATAAAACCAAAGAGTTGTTTTTGGTGGCAAAGACAGAAAATGGGGAGCCTTCATGTGTTAGCAAAGGACCTGAAAACTCAGAAGCAAAACTGTGGCCTGCAGGTGCCTTTTTGTTTTGCTACAAAACTCATACTGACGCTCAACATTGTTCATCTTTTATACTGAGGACACAGCAAGTACCAGCTGGCAAGTTTTTTGTTTTTTCCAAGCTCCATCCCTTTGACTATGCCCAAACAAATCTGCAGTGTGCTTGATAATTTTAGCTAATGCTAGCCTGACAACTTACATGATGATTCATGTCAAGTGCTGACAGGACATTGTGGAGGCCTGGGGGGGTTGTTGATGAGGAAAGTTACAGCAAACGTTACTCAAAACCGTTTGTCAGACATTAAAGCTGCTGATGGGGTTTGTGTGTTTGTTTGATGTGTTTGTTTGATGAGTCAAAGCTGCGGGAAGACAGTGGAGATGTGGGTGGGGACAGAGGTGGAGACTACTGAGATCAGGACAAACTACATAAGGACAACGGTGTTGAGTTACACCCAAGCCTATTTTGAACGTTTTTTAGAACAAACTTCAAAATATGAATTTGTGATGAACAGAGGCGAGTTTTGGTGGGTTGAATCGACGTCTGGAAAGAAACTACGAATAACACTCCCAAATCAAACTTCCCTTTGACAGTTTTTGGAGCTGAAGCAGAGGTTCATTTCTCATTTTACAGCTGAGCAGAGTGAGTCATACAGCTGGTCAAAATCTTTTCAGAAAACAGGAAAACTATAAACTCCATTGTTGTTCCTCATTCCAAAGTCACAAGGGAGAGCAGTTTTTTGCCAGAAACATTGCAGAGGATGTGTTAACACAATGGATTGTTGTATTACCACCCTTACTTCCTTTGGTGAGAGTTCAATTATTTTTGGGGAACATGAGGGCAAGACTGCATTCATAGAACCCCGAATGACAAAACAACACTGCGAGGAACAATTCTCGCAGTGAAACTCTCTTTTTTATTACGGACTCATGGTTTTGAAATGAAAGGAAATGCAGGTTTCTTTCCCTTTTTTTCCATTTCTTGTCTTTATCCATAATGCACACAGCAAGCAACGACCCAGCAGGGATGTTGGTAGTCACCAGCAAGCACGAATATGTTCAGACTCAAAATATTCACGCCACAAGCAAAGCAGCAAGAGATATTTGCAACAGGAAAGATCAAAGACGACACAGGTAATCTGTACAGTGTGATCTCCTGGGCTCGCTGATACCTCCGACCACACTGGGTGAGTGAGCTGAATGCTTTGACAAGATCTCCCTGCTCTGTTACCCAGACATGTTTCAACTGCAAATCAAAACGCTTCTGATATGAGATTTATTGGGCAGGGAAGGGTAAGGAAGAGCAGGTCCAGGACAGCCTGCCAAGCTTTGATATGGGAATGGGTAAATATCAAACGTCTATCACAAAGAGAAATGTGTGATTTTTTTTTCACAGTGTGCCAGCTGTGCATCCTGTGAGTTTTGGTGTTTTATAACACCAAGTGTCTGAGCTAAAACCTTACACCTTGATGTTTATTGTCAGCATTCTTTGACAACATCAACTTAGAGGGAATTTAGCCCAACATATTTAAATATATATATGCATAATATCATATCAGGTCATGGGGAACAGAAATAAGTATTTTACTCTGTGGCAAAGGGAGCTGAAAGAGTCCCTAATTAATAAAATAATTGGTGGTCAATCAATTGTTTCAGTCATTTGTCAAACAAAAATGCTATAGGGCCACTTTGGATTTTTTTAATATATAAAATATTAAACTTAATATATTGAGGTTTAAGACTATAGAACAGTGAAAAAAATTGACAAAATTAAACCTATGATGCTGGGCTCAGGGATATTTTCCTGGGTATTTTCCACTGTTTTGTTAAACGTCACAGACAAAAGTATCAAACATTTAAAAGAGAAAGTAATTGTCACACTCTCTGACAATGATAATGATTTTAGCTGCAACTCTGTTAACATAGCTTCTTAAAGAGTTCTTAGTTAGTTTTTGATTTTTTTCTGAATTTTAAAAGTGACAGAATTTGAAAAAGTAGTTTAATCCTTATGTGACTGTCTGGCCTTAACAAGGCATCATTTTCATGTCGTTATTATTAGATTATTTATTAATGTATTGCTTAAAAAAAATGAAGCAACATTAACCATGTGAGACACACTTACCAAGTCCATGTCTGTGTGTCGACATTGGGGGCATTGTGGACCACACTTTATTGATCGGATTGTAGCACTCCACCATGTTGGACGTCTTGAGTCCATCCCTTCCTCCAACCACGTACAGCTTGTTATCTATCACTGCCACGCCAAACTGCAGCCGGCGTCCGTTCATGACTCCAACCTGGACCCAGGTGTTGGTCCGCAGGTCATATTTTTCTATGGTGGTAGAGCCTAAAACCAATGACACAACAGACATAAGGGTTACAGTGTGAATAAACAGTGTTGCTGTGTAATGATTAATCCTGCATATAGGCCATACCTTTGGTTGCATCCATCCCACCTACAGCATAAAGTGCACCCACAGTGGACTTTCTGGGTTTGGTTCTTGGGCTCTGAAACATGGGGCGTCTCTCAGGTAGGAGATGGTACTTCATAGCCTCCATCAGCAGCTTTTGGCATTCCAGATCATCTGAGAACATCTTGTTGTTTTCAAGATCTGCAAGGAGCTGCATTCAACAGAATCATTGTAACAGGCAGCATAGTAATGAAAGATAAATAACAAAATATCAATATGTAAAGAGAAAGTGCCAAATATTTACAGTGGGTATCCTTAAAGGGATTTTTGTCACGCCTGTGTATGTATAATTAGATTAACCTAGATTAGTGTAAAATGTGTAAAAGTGTAAAATTATTATAAAAGATTGCTACATCAACTGTAACACACTGTGGGAATAGCCAAGCTTCACTTTAATATAAAAATAAACAGAAAAACAAAAAAATCTGTGGCCAGTGAAGTCATTTCAAAATATCTCAATAATGTTAAATATTTCTGGAATTTTGGAAAATACCCAATTGGGGCTTTTTCTATCTTACCTCATTTTAGAGGAACATTACATCCACAGTAAAGGTTGAAGCATTTTCTATTCAATTTGTTACTATACTATATGAATATTTTCAAAAACTAATGTGTTTATTTATCCATGAAGGAATGCAATGACACCATCAGCGAACCAGGAAGAAAAATAGGTAAACACCGCTCTGATAATCTTATCAGTTTTTTTTTACCAAAAACAGTTTTGGAAAATAGTGTAATTTGTTTCTATTGTTTATATTAGAATATCTCCCCACCCACTGGGTTAGACAAATATAATGGATATGATTTTTTTCCACATTTTATTCATAAAAACATTTACTTCATTGTTGTTTTCAGACAATGCTAAGGGTTGTTTTCGCCTGCATCTATTCTATTCTAATAACCTAGTTCCACATGTGGATGCTGAGTTAGACAGTAGCCTGTCAGAGAAACTGAAGCTGTGCTCATACAAAAAAAAGGAAAATATTTTCATACTTCACATCTGCCAAAAATGCATATCTGGGTTTGATGTTATGTAAATTAGGATGACACAGTTGTTAAACAATGCTTCCTCTCAGAAATACAGCATTCATAAAACATGAGCTGCGGTGGTAAAAACAATAAAAATTCGAACATAAGCAAACTATTCATAGCCTGGCAATGCTATAAAAAATCATGTGTAGCTGTCATAATGTCAGTGTGATTTTTCACTGAGAGGAGAGAGTGAACAAAAGTGATTACTGACAGGGCAGTGCTTCATTGCCTTTCAGTGGTCAGTTGGAAGAACAGGGGTGGACTGATGGGTTCTGCTGCATTACACAATGCCACGAGTAGTCGATTAATTGATAGTCAGTTGACTCAAAACACTTACATTTTTCAAGCAAAAACACTTAGCATTCCCTGAAAAGAGCGTCTCAGCTGTGAGAATTTACTGATTTACTTGTCTAACATAAAAGAAAACTGAGTATCTTCAGACTTTCAGACTGTTCTTCAAAACAGACAAGACTTCAAAAACCCCAGGTTGGGTCTGAGAAATTATCATGGACATTTTTCACCATTTTCTTGCTTTTTACAAGCTTTTTACTGAAATTCTGTAAAAAAAAGTAAGAAACTATTTGTGTAAAAGTGCATTATGAATCCAACAGATTGCAACCTGGACAGACTCACACAAGCAAAGGTGAAGAATGACACATTCATTTGTCTGTCAGGAGACTGGAGGTGTTTTGACAGCCTAGTTCTCAGCTACAAACTCAAACAAAAATCACAGTACATGATCCTCATCATACCTTTTTCCTCAGACCCCACCCCTTACCTTTTTACAGACTACCTTACCTGTGGAGGAAGAAGAGGCAGGCGGATAAAAGCGAGAAGCACCCCGAGGTCCTGCTGCCGATGCTGTACGTCGTATCGCACCCACATCATCAAAGCCTGGAAGATTGTTTCCTCATCGGGGACGTTGATGTCATCGCTGGAGAGCAGCTTAACAATCTCAGCCGTGGGGAGCAGCAGGAACTCCTGGTTCTGGATGACCTCTAGGAAGTGTTCCTGGAACACAGAGGAGACGTGGAGGAGGCAGATAATCATCAGTCATTAGCCGAGGGGTACGCACACTGCAGCATTGTGTGTGTGTATGTGTTTGTGTTTCTATACATATGAGGACCAAACAGCACAAGGACAGAGAGGTGAAGAATGGATGTATACAAGTAAACAGAGAGCATCATTTTTGAGGCTTCAATCAACATTTTTTTTTTACATAACCAACAGTGAACTGACAATATTGTCCACGTCTCGAACATTTTGAATGAACAGATGAGACTGTCATCTGTTTCACTTAGCTAGCTAAATAACATGATCCACACAACAGCAGGCTACAAATCTATCTGGCATAACACAAATCCCAATAATAAAAAAACCTTTTTTATAAGTTTTTTTTAAGCTGCTGATCACACATGACAACCCAAAGTCTTTATTGAGCCATTTAAGGAGGAATAGAAAGGCACTGCACACCAACACGATCATCTCCTTAATACAGTGTCCAGCTCTTAAGTTTTGTGGAAGATGTTGTCTATTGCCTTTCTAAAGATTGATCTTCCATTTACTGGCTAGAAGCCTGGGCGATATTACAGCATTGCATGGCTACCTCTTCAAGGACATAGGCTCTGGGCAGTTTCCATTAGTGATGATGGTATATAAAACACCCTCCTTCCATTAGAGTATGCTATATCCAACATCAAAACACATGAAAGACACGCGGAGCAATCCTCGACCATAATCAAGCCTCGTTTTCTTGTTGAACGAGGCAACTGAGCATTAATTACTAAGCTGCCAGAATAAGTTGTGTTCACTGTAGGGTGCATGCTCAACAATTATGAAAAACAAGCACGCTATTGATCATCAACTTGTAGCAAATTACAGTGTCTTGGTCCGATCTATTATGAGAGCGGGTTTTAAGAGCTTAACACGGGCAGCCTTAATGAAATGAGGGACATCAATCGATCGGCTGTGGCAACACTGAGGGGGATACTCTGTCCGATTCTTTGACCTTGTTTTCAACCAATTATTTGGTTATACCATTTACAAACAACTAATAACTAAATTGAGAGTTCAGCAGGGTTTAATTTATAACCATTTGAGAGGATGTGTTTTATTCTCTAATTGTCTGATATCAGTGTTTTTTTTCTAAGGAGGAGGAACCACTGATGTATACAAATTCTTAAAAATTCTTAACAAAGGAAAAGAAGAAGAGACATAGATACGGATGTATGTAAATGTATCTTAATGTAGTTTTATTGCTGAAAAGAAATACACTAATCCCAGATAATACTCAGAAAGGGCACCTCTTTTTAAAAGGAAGAGGATGTCAGAGTTTGGCTGTCAGCCGTTATGCACAACCAGGGAAAACAAGCTTATCAAAACAGAACCGACTCAGCTCAGAACGCAGAGGATGGACTTCCAGGAAGCCCACAGCTCTCACTGCTCATGACTGAAATGATTGAACAGGAAGTTGGCCCTCTTGTGCAGTTTGATGATTAGATTAACCTTCTGCTCCTGGATGGGGCCTATGCAAACACACTGAGCAGATGTCCTTTAGGAGATAAGGGCTGCTTCCTGCCGTCACTTCTGCATGGTCGGCAGGACATTATCTGACAAATATTAATCCAAATGCACAGACATATTCTAGCATGTTTCTAAGTCATTCACTAATCAGTGTGTGGCAACATGAGATTTCTCACTGACAGCCACACAACCAAATAAGATAAATTAAAAGAATGAAACTATTCAATTTCTATTCAACTGTGCTGGTCATCCATTTCATTGCTGGAATTAGATGCTATAAATATCAAAGACACCATCAGCTCAATTCTTTGCGGGTTATGACAGGTTATTTTAAAACAGAGGATAGTTACAAATATTTCAATGTGTTGCACATCCCTGACTGAATTCTCAAATAATAATTCTAACAAGAGCTGTAATCAAAGCTGATGTGAGGACAACAAAAATCAGATATGCACTGAAAAAAGGGCTCATAGTAAATTTTGTCAGTACCTTTGATAAAGTGGAGTTTATCAGATTCGCTGCAGCGTGGGCTGCCTTTCATGTGAATGTAGATATGGTGGTAATTACTCTTAATTTTTTTTAATACTCATGATACTGTTATAGCTCTCATAACCAAATCTGCCCCTGTGTATTCATGCAAAAAAGAGTGACTTTTGTGAGTGCAATCCCTTATTACAAAATAACATAATCTGGCCCATCCAGCCATGTAAATGTGGTCCAGTTCCATTCGCCCTCCTACCATGGTGTAGTTATGAGCCACATTGAGAAGGTCCACGCAGCCCTGGGCATCTGCAAAGGAGCGTATTCCCAAGCAATTGGAGGGATGAAGCTGTTTCATCAGGAAGTTACAGCAAACCTGGATGACTTGTGAAAGCTGGAGGAGGCAAGCTGCTGCCAATAAACTCTCAATGGTCTCCTCTTTCAGCTCAAGGACGCCTGCAATGTCAGAACAAGCAAAATATATATGACACAACTGGTTGTGGCTGTAATGTCAAACACAGCATGGCAGAAGTGCTACTCTGAACATTTCAGTTACAGTTCAATTAAAGTAGAAGGATCACAAAGAAGTGGCATTATCCTATAAGCTATATAAAGAAAAAATGTGCCAATGCATCATATATAGGTCATTTGTATCTCCTTCCTTCAGCAAAAAAATAACAACCATCTTTACATTGTTTTACCTTGTTTTACGATTAAAATACAGCAAAGGGAGCTATTTTCAATCAGCACTTCTTATCACAGGGGTTTTATCCCGTACAATATGGCAATATAATGTCGAAGTGCTGCCCAGCCTATCAGCCCAGTTATGAATTTCACTGCTGATCCATTTTAATCATGCTGGATTTTATAAGTCTCATAACTACTTACAGGAGCCAGTAAATGACTTCACAAGCACTCACCAGTGTAGGCAAATTGAACCAGGGATCTGAGGGCCTCTGGGTCAACTCCCTCCATCTTGATCTCCTCCTGCTTTGCCTCCCTCACGTCGCTGGTGAACATAGCAGCAAAGTAGTCCGACACAGCACTCAGGACCAGTCTGCCATAAAGATAACCACAGTGAATTAATGCCGTTCTACTATACATTCTCTTAATGTAATGGGAGATCCTTATGCTGATTATTTTAAGTGATTAATGGATCAATGCTGACGTTTCATCTCCTCAAATGTAGCTTTGCTTCATAGGAAAGTGCATATCTTCAATGTGCTGTACCACATTGTTCTGTCTGTGTAGCAATTTTGTGTTGATCTAACAGTGATTTATACTGCTCATGTGCTTTTACACTATACTGGGTCACTATGACAAATTGAGTAACTTACCGCTCCCCCTACATTCAGTATCATTCCACTTTGTCAGCTTATGATAAATGAAAATATCCCACATACTTCATGTCACTAATAGCTACACTGGTCAGACTTCTAATTATGTTAACTCATTTGTCTGGCTTGCATAACACGCTGGCTGATTCATGAAGGAAAGAAGAGATCGTTTGGTAATACAAGGAAGTGTGATCGAGTGACGCAGTCCGGCAGTCTACACCCATAATTCAATGCTGATGTGTTTCTGTTATTTTTGTACATGCATGTATGTCACAAATTATGTCCATACACCATCCCTGCTTTACGTGACTGCATCCTACGAGCAAATATAAAGCACACATTGGAACATGCAGTCAGACAGATGATCATTTCACCCAACTAGGTCAGACACTGATACTTTCTCTCTCTCTCTCTCTCTCTCTCTCTCTCTCTCTCT
>JAQNCA010000032.1:13617357-13635924 GCA_029783725.1 Acanthurus tractus | reverse complement strand
TCTCTCTCTCTCTCTCTCTCTCTCTCTCTCTCTCTCTGTGGAGCATTCTGGTTTCTGTTTCATGAGTCTGTCTGGATAAACTAACAAAATATGCCAGTGGATAGACGTACAAGCACACACACTGAGTAAATGTAGTGCCTCTCAGCATTCAGAGGATGTCATGCGATCTTCTCATTTCAATCTTTCAACCGAGGGCTGGATGCCTAAATATTGACACCTCTGTGTAGTGGATTAGAGTGTTCCTACACGTCTCAGATGTAATGGGAAAATGAGGAAAGGCAGAGGTGTAATTAGATCACACAAGTGTACATTATTTAGACGTGAACCAGTGAACACAGTGTTTGCATGTCTTTCTTGTCAACTGTCACCTAAAAATCTGAAGAATCTTCCTTTGCATTTCAAAGATTATTCAATTTTTCTCCAGATGGAATCGAACTGAGGTCCAGACTGAAGCCTGAATGTGCACATCAACAACTTAATGAAGCGAATCCAGCAGAGCTTCTGTATCTACTAACTAACTAAATTCGATGCAGGTGTAATGAAATTAAGGTAATCAAAGTGGACAGAAGCACAAACACCAACCTGTGAGCCGGTATCTTGTGATCCCCGGCTATCAGGAGGACGTCACACAGCTGCTTGTGCTGGAGGTAGGTCTCCATCTTGCGGAAGGTCTGTTCTGCGTGATTTGCGGCCTGGAAAAACTCGTCAGAGGAGTTGGTGTTCATTCTGGAGAAGGTGCTCAGAGCCAACCTGTGTGCAAGGGGAAAAGGAAAGAGAGAGAGAGAGAAGTGTTATGACTGAAAATAAATGAAAAGTAATGGAGTATATCTGTAGAAATGTAGCATCTTTGCATTCTGTGCTTTTTTTACATTTAATTAAAATTGTCACTCTTTTTTCTGAAAGTTTGGGCATTTAGGAGCCATTTGTGCTTTAAACACGACATGTAGTCTCTTCAAAATAAAAAAAATAAGAATACTTAAGGTTTTGTTGCATTAAGCTTTCCCCTCACTCTTTATTTTTGACATGGACATATATAAGAAACCACAAAAAACAACGAAACATTTAACATTTCATTTGACATAACTAAAGTAAACAAGGAAGTTTTAATTTAGGAAGCACATTATTTAAAAAATTTTTTAATTGTCTGACCCTAACTGAACATGAAACTTTAAAAAAATCTAAGGACTGAATGCAACGAGTTAAGCAACAGCATATAGAGGACATAAAAGGGCTTATTTTTGGACACATTGCACTCCTGAATCCCTCGATCCCTGTGGTGCATCTGCATCTTTCTTGGCACTCGAAGCTGAAATTAAAACTGTTATGCACTAAACTCCAAACATAAGTGGATAGCTAAGCGCCGCAGTCAAATGGGAGAAGCAAGCAACACAATCTATGCAACAGCTTTCCAGGCTTCAATTTCTCCTGTGTCTGAATGTGTGCATGCCTTTGTGTCTGTTCCTGTGTGCGTCTGCATATCTGTGTGCGCACGTGTGTTTTCCAAAGACAAGGACTTAACAAGTGAACAAGCCTGTTCCATGCAGCATTGTGCCGAGGCTGAGTCCCTGTCCCCACGGGCTGCTAGATTACATGCTGTTTTACAGGAATCCAAGTAATCCCTCAGACTTGTGTCAAATAATGCAGCAGAGTCGCTTGGTGTCCTTCACAGACCAAGTCCACTCATTGACATTTAGGGTTGTTTGTTACACTACATAAACAGACCCAAGCCGCCTCTCAGAGGGAATTTAATGTCATCTCATGGTCTTTCTGCTAATCTCAAGAAAAAATGCCACTGCTATTTAAAGCAACATTTTATTTACTCACTCATTACCCCTCATATGCTGATATGAGAGTGGCATCAACTAGTAAAATTACAGATTTGTCAATATAGATAAATAGAAAACCCTATAAAGCTTGGCAGCACAGTATTGGCACAAACTAAGATTGATAACTGGAGAAATGGAGGTGGGTCTTATTGATGTCCTGATTAACACACTATTACAAAGTTTTTAGCCGTGTGTGTGACTTTCTCCCCTTTGATTACCAAAAACAACAACATTTTCCCTCGGGGAATTGTTTATATCGCCCAGAGGTCATTGCAGTATCCTATTGTCTAATCTTTATTGGTAGACTTTCTCCTAAATGCAAGAGTAATTTATTGCCCTGTCACAATAATTCCCCACTGACTCTGGAGTCCTGGAGAGGAACACTAAGCAAGACTGAATAAGCAATGGGGCCGTAAAACTGAGATGCATTGCCTTTGTATTGGCTCCAAGGCATGCTGTAAGGATTTTTCATGCCTACCAATCTCTCCGACACTAATTGCTTTGGTATCACATTCTTGGGAGCAGTAAATTTCTCTGAGGTATATATTTCGCTTTCACTTGTGGGTTGGATCATCAGAGGTATTGCCCAATTTTACTGAGGCACTAAAACACAGAACACCTTATTCCTGAGAAACCGCTGTAGGGACGTTGTTATATATTGCATATAACTAAGCAATTTAAAGACACTCACACAGCCTATAGATTTCTTCTGTTGTCAACGAACTTTTTCAATGTGCCAACTTGCATCTCTTGGGTAATGAGAGGGTAAATTAGCTCATATAAATGAGAAGACTATCAGGCCTCTGCATCCCTTTCACTTTATCCATCAGTATAAGTACAACATCTCCTTCAGTTGAAGGCTTATCATATGCTTTTCACACCTTCCAAAACACATCAAATCGCAATGTGTCCAACTGTATCTAAGAAAAGAACCTGCAGATTCAAAAACTCTACTATTCAGGTGAAATAGAGAGTATGTTGATATTGCCTGTGTTGTCAAGACTAGGACCCTGTTTTGGGCCAGTATAATTGAAACTGCAAGTACCTTTTTGGTGAACAAAACAAACTGACAGACACAGGTCTTAATACAAAAAAATCATTAAAAATAACACTGAGAGGTTATTTAAAATATCATGTCCCTTCCGCTAATGTGCCTGTTGTAATCAGTCTTGAGACTTTTCACTGAGCCGAAACTGCCCTCCTAGATGAATGTTTGGACGACTGAAGACATGCTTTCGTCAGCTCAGATTAGCCCCTAGCTGTAAAGGTTGTGAGTCAGATGTGTTGTGGAGAATCTATGTCTCATTCTAACTAGATTCAACTCCATCCCTCTGCAAGAGGAAAAGTCGTGCCTGCATGGGCCAAATGGGAAATGTCTCTTTCAAAATGGATTATAACAGCCATTTGCCCCTGAAGGCTGCTGAGAAGCTTGGGTTGAGTTGAAAATCCAACAACTCACACAAAGCCTCATGCAGTGTGTGCCAAGTCTATATATTCCATGAGATCTTTATGCTTCTGCACTTTGACAGTCGGTGTACTGCCATTCAGCTTTGTGTGGAGATAAATACTGCATATACACTAACTGTAATAACTTGATCCTGGCAGGCTGAGATGATGACTGTGTGCTGAAATAGATTTTTCTCTCTTGTGCGCTTTTTCTATCTCACTAAGTCTCACATCAGGAACAATGGCATCTTCCTCTGATGCAACTGTTATACGGACATATCTGCTTAATACTGATAATGATGGAGGAGATGTAACAACATACGGAAAGTGTGTCTTTTGAAATCTGCCCCAAATGTGGCCACAGGCCCTTTATGTTAGAGAGTGCTGTGGAAAATTGCAACAGCTATTAAAAGAAATGAAATATTGCCCTCTTATAGCTTTCTCCCCCTCAGCTTTTACCAAAATGGAAAATGCTGTAAAGTCGAAGTGTGATGAAGAAGGCTTGTCAGCATAGTGTCTGTGAACAGATCATTAACATCTCAGGTGGGGTACGGATTTCTGTTTAGAATATTAAGAAACTATGTCACGAGGAGTGAAATCGTGCAGTGTAAATGAAAAATCATCAAATATCTGTTGGTTTAATAATGAAATTCTGCAAACTGACTTGCTCACATTAATGAAATATTTGTTTGAAGCAACTGAGGAATAATATGTCAGGGGATGAATATATTTCAAAATAGAGAATTTTATATGTTAGTGAGTACAGCATATTAATGCTGGCACTTTTCAGGTATGATAAATGTTATTGGTATAGTAAATTTATTATTTTCATTTAGAGGTTTCAGTCCTTGTTTGTAGATTAACGATAAATACAATGCTGAACTCTGTATTCTCATACTCAAGAATTTGGTGTAAACTGTGTGTGTGCATGTATGCATGTGTGTGTCTGTGTGTATGCACGTGTGTGTGTATGGGTGCGTGTGTGTGTGTGTACTGGGGGTTGGGGTCGCTGTGTAAGTGAAAAATGTGCAGATCATAGCAGAAAGCTCCCCACTGCTTGGCTGATGGCAAGTTAACTCGCATAGACTATGAGACTGTCATTATTGTTGGATTGTCCATAATTTATTTACATCTGATGTTTAATACACGTTATTAAAGGAGTAGGTTCTCAGTCGCATGCGGTAGACTGAAAACTACAAATCTATATATAGTTATTTTGATGTATATCTATGTTAATTTGCAACCAATCTTGGATTGTGGGCTACAAACCTGGAACCTTTTAATCTATATTGAAGTTTTCCCAAAATGCTTGCACAGATTTAAAAAAAAAAACTAAAAAGAACAAAAAACAAACACTGTTTGGTCTAGAACACTTTAGCAGAGATAGATGTGATTTGTTTACGGTTTGTCTGTATTATAAGATTTTTAGCTTGATCACAGACATCCAAGTGGCTATAATTCTTTTTTAGGGAAAACTACTAGATGTGAGTGCCTCAGGACACTGTTGAACTGAGTCATGACTCCAACTAGTAGCCATGTAAAATTCATAGAAAGGTGTGTTAACAAGTATTTTCTTTGAATTATGTCAATTTGACATATTTACACAGAAACATATGTGCCTAGAATATTATCTGTTCTCATCACCATCCGAAACCCTCTGCAAAAGCAAAAAGATGTGTGATCACAAAACCTCCAAACGTCTGTAGTCTTCATAATTGCCAGATATACAGTATTTCAAAATTTACAGCATCTTAAGATCACCTCCAGTGGATGTGTCACACGCAAACTGAGACCCCATAAGCCTTGTGGTGTTATGAGGTATCAAAAACATATCTGAATTACTGCGTTGACAGAAGGAGAGGTGGTGGTATTTCTTTTTCCAAGGCGTTGGAGAGGGAATTGAGATATCATTCAAACTAAAAGCCTGCTGACTTGAGCCTCTATAAGTGTTTATGTGGCAGAGGTCAGGGTTTCCATTCCATTCAGGTTAACTTCTGTCATATATTTTCTCCCAGCGATTCAGAGAGGCTATTTGGATGAGAGTCATGACGACAGAACAAATATACACTATATAGATATGTAGGGGCATTAGGAGCAAGGGTGGGAAACAACAAGGTATCACATCCTGCAAACACCACTACACTTGATTTAGTGACTCTGTGAAGATAGGTTGATTGAGTTCAGGAGAAAGATTATAGAATGAGGATAACCGAACCAGCACAGCCACTCACTCTTTAAGATATCTTCAGCAACCACGGCACCTATGCAGACTTTTAAGAATGTGCTGCAAAAACATAATTAACTACCCTAATATATAAAGTCAAAATGTTATTTTATTAGCTCTTTATTTAAAGAAAAATACTGAATTTATATTATATTTATCACATTGCATATTACAGTATACTTTCAACCATGATTTATGATGAGCTGTTTTCATTGACTTTGTCAGCTGGTTCCGTTTTGAGATTTATCCATAATATTAACAACAAAAGTGTGGAGCCATCAAAATCAATCTAAAAATGGAAGAAGATGATGGAAGTTTTCCCTGAAGAAATTGTGTGAGGGGCATGTACCAAAAAATGATTGACATGTATTTTCCAACTACAGAGGAACGGCTCAAACTTTTGTATTTTTCACAGCTAGCAGATCTCATTTCTACATTCAGCCTGAGGGATTGTGACAAATTATGTGTCAAGGATTTATGATGTGAGACGTAATAGGGCCACCCAGCTGGTGGAGTAAATGAATATGCATATCTCAATGACATCCACACATCTGCTTAGCCGCCGATGAACATGCAAGCCATGGCGTGTCACACAGTCACTGGCCTAATTCACTCTGCATCCTTGTACATCTATGGATGCAGTGCTCATCCAAACAACATTTACAACCACTAGTCTTTACAGTCATCATGTAACCGTGCCTCCATTACACTTAGCTTTGATTAAAAAGCAGTATCATTTAACAAGCATGTGTGTTCCCAATAACTGCTCACATTTAAATTCTTTCTTTCCTTCTTTTTAAGTCACTGAATCATGAGAAAACTAAGATTCCTTGGTTTAATAATTATGTTAAACAGCTGCTGACAGGCTAATTAATTAATTAATATGAAACAAGAAGGTGATGGAAGTGCCTGTCAGTATTCTTGATGATACACTGCTATTTTTAAATGGAAGACTTAATTTCTCTGTAGACTGTTAACAGTTGGAGTGAGTGGTGAAAAAGACCAAAGCCCATTAAAGAGATTTTCAAAGTCAGATTTCACTGCTGATCATCAAATTCATAAATAGATCTCACTGTAATCGAGACTAGCCAAGCCAAGGTTATATTTTATGGTTCACGAGAGCAGAGCTGTTTGAATATTTCAGTATCATTGTCAAAATATGGTAGCTGTTCTATATTTTACATGGCCAGCATGAACTCAAGGTCCCCCTGAGAACCAGAGTTACACATTCTTACTGTGAGGCGCATCTTTTATGCATGCGCTTTTCACACACAGGAACCCCAAAACAAGAATATCTGCCAATTTATGGCAACAAGAGGAGGGGATCATGAAAAATGTTTCTTAATTCGGAATAATTCATATTCATGTTCAGGGTTTTATATAATCTGCCGGCCGTGGCAGTGCTCAATCACGGGGAGCTCTGTAAAAACAAAAGGATCGGTCCACTTTCATTGTTCATGCCCTCACCAGGTGCCTGAGACAAAAGGCTTGGCAGGAATCAACAAAGCTTAAGGACCAATCACCTTAAAATGTCACAGAAAAGATAAAAAGAGACTTGGTCTTTTCATCCTTGATGTGGGGTGCTTTTAGTGTTCTGCCAGACATTGAGACACACACACAAACACACACGTCTCTAACCTGTTTACTTCCTGGAAGAAGATGTAAGATCACACAGAACACAGAGGGGAAAAAACACTACCTGATAAAGAAGGGAGTGGGATTTACAACTAAAATAAAGATATTTACAAAGCTTAGAGTTTGGAATTAGTGTATGAAAAAATAATTCTGTAAAAAAATAAAATAAAATAAGCTACGATAGTTAGAAAGTGGATGTAGTAGGAGTCCAGATATTTTGTGTGATTGCACTGCCTTCTTTTATTGGTCTGGTACATGTTACATGATATCATTGCTCTTTCCCCTTTTCCTCCTTTAATGCTATGGAAAAACATATTAGAGTAATACGTAAAGGGTGAATACACTGAGTAATCAGGCAAAGTCAAATAGTGCATGTGATCCGGATCACAACACAGACAAGGGAGCGGAAAAAGCCTCAGCTTTCGGTCCACTGAATAATTAAAACAATGCTTTATTGGTTTATCCTGCCTAACATGCTGTGGACAATGAGAGTGAGCTGTCCCCAGGTGAGACATGGTGGCAGCTGCAGAGCTTCGGTAAATTGGAAAATGATAGCTGCACAGATAATTTATTCCTAGCTTAATTACATACAGGATGGCAGTGCTAACACTGAGTGATATTACAAAGGTGCTGACATACTCCAAATTTATGTGGAAATGTATGTATGTACTTGTATGTATTTTGTCTCAGAAATACTGAAAATTATTTTTTTTAAGCATGACTGTTATGTGTTAAGGAAGCAACATTCACTGGCCGAAGCAGTGCTCATGTTTCCAGATTGGGACAAAACATTCCTGCTTTTAAATCCTGAGTTGCTACTTTAGGCTTTCTCAATCAGATGCAGGTTTTATCTAGCAACAATACATTCACTTTGAAACCTCAGGAAAGCATTTGTTTCCTAAATAGAATCCCATAATCTGGCTTCTGCAAAGTGAGTATTGTTGTCCCACATGACAAATCTACATCTCCTAAGTATCCAACACCTCATAATGGTCATACCTCTCTCTAGCCTCCACCTCTGCAGGTTCCTCTGTGCTGTTCTTCACATCTTGATGTCCAATATTGGCATCCTCTTTCCTTGTGGTGCTGGGCGAGGAGCTGCTTTTTGAAGTTTCCTCGTTGACCTGAAGACCCTGGATGGTGTTCTGCTGATGGGGCCATGATTGATGACCTGCTCTGACATAGACAGGTGTGGGCCCTGGCGTTGGTACCAGGATACTGTGGACGGGGCTGTTAGTCTTCCTTAGTCCTCCCACGCCTCTTTCCCGTGAGTGGCTCTTCAGCCGGCCCTGGACAGGCGTCACTCTGTGGTCGAGGCCGTCCTGCTGGATGTAGCCTCCCACCCCTCCAACACCACCACCTCCACTGCCGGCTGAACCTTGGGATGAATGGCTGAACCAGCGCCAGCGAAGCCTGAGGATCTGCTTTACGTCAAATTCCTTCTTTCCCGACACAGACATCCTCCTCTGGGTTTGGAGACGAGGGCGATGATACGTTGAGTCCCCAAAAACATGGAGAGCAGAGGAGAGAAGAGCTTTGGTTTCAGTCCTCACTGACTACAATGTGTCTCTTTTCTTTCGTTATTGTCTCTCCACTATCATGACCAACCCCCTCCTCCTTGTATCATTCCTCCGTTGTTCTTTTAGTGGAGATGGAAAGCAGTCCTCTGCAGCTTTTGTTCCTGTGCCTGAGACTACTACCCTCCCTCCAACTCTCCCTCTCCGCCTTTCTCTCTCGCTCTCCCTCCTGAGCTGCTGCTGTTTCTGTTTGCCGCTGCTGCTGCTGCTGCTGGAGCTGAGTTAATGCACATGCATGATCCACACTCCCTCCCCTTCACCTCCCCTGTTTCGCTTTCTCTCTCCCTCTCTGCTTGCCTTTTCTGCACACACTGACACACACACACACACACACGCACGCACTCACACTGGGAGATAGACATGAATACTCTGAAAATAAAATGAAAAAATCTCCCAAGCCCTGCCCAGTCCCCTCTGCATTTGCTCTATGTGTCCCTGTGTGAGTATGTTTGTGAGTGTGTGATAACAGAGCTGCCTGCTCTTACTGTGAGGGGGAGGTGGGGTACCATGAAGCCAGGATGATGAGGTCACACCTTAACAAAGTATACCACTGATTGCTCGAGGAAGGAAAGAGAAAGATCATTGATTAAACAGTACTATCAAGATTATTAGTAGGAGCTTCTAATGCATTATGTGTGTGGATACTCAAGCATGCTCATTTGTCAACAAAATAAAAACAGCTTAATATTAAACAAATAACCACATCAACAGACACTAAACACCAAGTGAAATGTACCTCACACAAATACACATCCGTGCAGTCTGCTATTCTCACATCAAACAGAGTCCCATGGGGGAATGTTTCAGCATATGTAGCCATGCAGAAAAAATATTCTCTTTCAGTCACTGTCTTGAAAGCCCCCTGTGATTACAAGTGAAAAACTACATACTGATGAACGTTCAAGGTCAGTGAGCTGCTCCTTTGCCAGTCCAGGCTTCATAAGGCAGTCTTTTACATTTCAAAAATAGATCCTGCTTCTGCATAAGCTTCGCACTGCACCATTGCAGGTAATTGAGATACAACAACTTAACTCTGACTTCAAAGACAAAGAGACTGTGGAGCACCGTACAAGGTAATTTGGGGACATTTGATCAATATCACAGCATCCAAGGTATATTAAATCGAGATGGTGTGCAGTAGAGCTCTAATCATCCCTTATTCATGGTACAGAATAGTTAAAGGCTGTGTGCAGTGTGTTAACATTCAACTCTTGAAGCCTTAAATCTTCTAAACAAAAATCTCTGCAATTTAAGTGACATCTGAAAACATGATACCTCAAGTGCATAAACACTTAAAATGGACTTTTCAGGACGTCAAAGGTGTTTCGTGTCCAGCATTTCTCAGATTCAAAGATTCTGGATTTTTGAATGTCAACAAAGGCTGTTCTTTGCCAGCTTGCTGGTGCCCGTATCAATCCATGTTTAAGGAAACTGTATTTGCCCATGGGGCAAGAGGTAATTGGGTTTTAAAATGAGCTGTAAACCATGAAAGACTGTAAAGCACAGCTAGCCTTACCGTTCCTGCTTGGCACTACATAGACCCTGGTAAGGATTTATGGATTTTTACATTGGAATAACTCAATCAATGTTGCTTTTCTGCACTTGAGCTAGCAGTGCCTACATGTACCAGGGGGCACTGCCTTCAAACTTCTGACGTCACATTAACTACACAGAGCGAAAGCAAAGAGAGCAAGTTTTTGTTTACAAGTTGTAGAATGTCCCCTAGCTACCCAGAGGCAAAGGCTAAATCCCAATCTGAAATAGCCTTTAGTTCTTTCTTTAATATGATTATATCACTAGTGTCAGAAAAAATAGATTTGGCAGCAAGAGAGCTTTCTCTCCTCCCACCTTTCTCTTTCCATTAATCACACACTGAGGAATTAATGTCATCAGTCGACCAGATTTACTATCAACACTGATTGAGCATCCACCAAAAACCTGGGGAATTTCTCTTTTCTCTTTTATTTTTGTAAAACAGATAAAAATTGAAATTTGCTTCTGTTTTCCTTCACTTCCATGACAAAAGGTGAGGGGTGAATTTAAACTGCTGGATTTCAGTATTGTAAAATCTCTCATCCACCTCCACTGCCATCCACTGCAGGTTTGGAGGAGTGGAACCTGCTATTGTATCCACCAGTATCTATTTATCTAAAACCAAAACTGTCCGTGTTATTAAATGAGGACAGGCATTAATTTGACCTTTAAAGTACTTTGAATTATCATCCACTTACATATTGCACATCACTATTATTATAATTCAATGACGATATTGCTTTGAATTTATATCTCTTTGTAGTTCACACATACCAAACAACCACTCAGCGGAGAAAAATGTTATGATTACCAAGAAGACAAGGATGTTCTTGCAACTACTGTAAGATCACAAAATTTACATAGCAAAATGTTAAGTTCAGTGAATTATACAAAATAAACTAAAAAAGTGCAAAAAATTTGCAGATCTTTCTTTATTCATATCCAAGAAATAAGAATGGATGAGTTCCAACCTTATTTTCACAGTCAAGAGGCAAACACTGAATTATTAATAGCTTTCTCTGCATAGAAAAATATTTTACATTGTTTTTTTGTTATTTTGGAGCCCTAAAGAACCAGCACAGAGTGGCTGGTCATATACAGCCACTTTGTGCTGGAATTCATATGCATTCTCAGAGATTGTGCACTGACCACAGGATCTGTTCAGTTGCTTTGGGGTTTTGGGGCTTTTTCTTTTCACATATAAATTTCACAATAGGGATAGTGATCATCTTTCAGACCTAACTAAAGCAATGCTGAATATACAGAACAGTTCACTGATCACAAGTTCCATTGCGCTTCATGCATTTTTATTGTAAATTCTTATGTTATATGACAATTAGTCTTATTACGCACCACATAACATGCAATACATGTATTTACATGTACATAAACTTGTGGTGTAAGAGACCCTAATCTAGCTGTAAAGTTTTACACCCATAGTATGACACTACAGGTATGAAAATATTTAATAACCTTACTGAACTAAACAAAGGCAACAATTATAAGGAATTACCCATATATGCTCTTTTTAAACCAAACAATCTAGCTGAGAAGTTTCTTGGTTTTTTAATAATCCCTCTAGCAGTTTTTTCTGGCAAAATGTTAAACACTCAATTTCATTAACTTCACAAGTAGCATTAGTTGCATGTGTAAACTGATGAAATGTCTCCTCACAAATTGTGTTTAGCTTTACTGCACCATCTTCTGTGATATGAAAATGAATTCAAAATAACCGAACCATTATCATATAGAAAAAAATAGGCTCTTTTAAGAATGCTATCCATTGGTCTACAAAGTCTAGGTTTATCATAATAAAAAAAAAAGTCAGAGAAAGATATGTGCTAATGCATAGTTACCATCCATTGAGTGGGTAACTTTTTTTATTCTTGCAGTAGTCAAGGACACCATCTGGCTGCACTCCCCATGACACATATCATGTCAGATGTCAGACCTGTGTGGTAAACCACATTATCATCCAACATCTGCCTCCCTTGTGGAAATACCAACCTGCCCAGACAGCTATTTTTTAGCATTCAAGGTGGCTGATTTTATTTCTAGGCTCGCACTAGTGATCAAGTTTCAAGTAACATGCCTTAAATTTCATTCATACTTGCAATATAAATTTATCAGGAGGCATCTGCATTATTTATTGTGGAATATAAGTCAATTTAATGCCAAGCACCATGTGAGAAAAACTGGAGGGCTACTAAATTAATTCTAGAGTTATCAAATATTTTGAAATACAGGTTACTATCGCATTGTCAAGAGATGTTAAATATACTGTTAAATATAAAATATATGATGTTAAATATATATTTTAGGGTATATGTACATTTATACATGTTTATTATATTATAATGCATTTATTCTGGATAAATGAGAGATGCAAGCATACATGGAAACCCCTTATATTCTTAGCATTCAGGAAAATTTAACCAAATGCTTTAAGGAAACATGAAGAAAAGGCGGTCCGTGTCAAATTAAGGCTGTGTGGGACAGCAATATTTCAAACATTACAGACAAATGTATATATAATTGAGACAAATAAGAGAATACATAGAATATAAGAGAATATACCACAGTAAATGAAATGCATTGACAAACAAAACCACACAAACTATATGTGCACATGTATTCATCACCAGTCAGACAGCATGCACAGCCTGCATGTCGAGTGTACATGCACACAGTGAATTAAAATGAAACAGCAATATGAAACACTGCTTGTACGAATGTTTCGTTCTTTGCACTAATATCCTTGACCTAATTTTTTTCATGGCCAGGATTCAGTAACGAGATGCAGCCTTCCACTGTGGAGGTCAGAAAGGACAAGTTGAAAATTTATGGGAAAATCACATTTAATGTTCCATATATGGCTGAACAAGCAGATGAGGTTACTGTACCTCCCTGATCAAAAAGATACACTGCTTAAGGCACATGTGAAGCAAGTTGAGGACATATTAACACCAGAATGCATAATGTATTCATGCTTTGTTCTGTTTATTTTTGTATTCATTTTTTGTGAACCAAGGTACTGACTTAAGTAATGCTAGAGAATAAATTTAAATCAATTCCTGCCAATACAATTTGTGGTACTAAAATAATTAGTAAAAAGTCTCCAATTAATTTGGAAAAAAATACATCACAACAATCAGTAATCTGTCCTCTTACCTGAGAAATATATTTCCAAGAGGTACTCCTCACAATTCACTCACTGCAATTATCTCCCAATGAATAGATAACCAATGGAGAAGGCCTTCACATAATCCAGAAACCTACACATAACAACTGTGCAGGAATGCTCCGGCTTTTTCTCAACTGTGTCCCTCTTTCAGCACAAAAAATGTTTGCCTCTCCAGTAAAGAGGGCGGCACTTTCCTCTTATAAAGGAAACTCCTGATGAGTTCCTTCCTCAGCACTACAATAACAATTACTGCAACCAGGAACCCTCACATCCTGTGATTGAGGCAAAACACTGCTTTCACAAAGCCTTACCCTATAACCATGTTTCTTGAACACCTGTGTTAATACATTTTTTTTAATTTCTTTTTTTTTAGTTTAGTTTAGTTTTGTTTTATGTATTTGTTTTTTTGTTTGTTGTTTATTGCTATTTTCTATGTTTTTCCGCTGCCTAGTCTTTGGGGGCTGGAACTCAACAGATCAGTTTAGAGAGCAGAGACTTACCTTGTTAGTTTTAAGTTAGATATTCAAGAAACATTCATTCAAGGTTCAGTGGCATTTTCTTGCTGATTAATCCAGTGTTGGCTATAAAGATCCCCACCATTGTTTGTTTTTTGTCTTGGGTTTTTGTTTTCTTGTCAGATCTTGATTTGTCTAAAATTCTTGTATTTTATTTTAACATGTCAAATTACACCTCTCTTTACTGGATTATAGTGCTTTTTATATTTTGTATTCATATTGTTACTAAAATTCAGCACGTTTTCAAAAACTACCTTATCATGTGACCCATATCCTTTTACTGTTTCCTAGGGACAATCTCATTAAATTAGTTTTAGCTGTTTAAAACTTTAACCAAAACCCTCAATACTTAATTTAAGAAATCAAACCCCTCCTGTTTGTCACAGAGGCATTAAATCTTGGTGAGTCAATTGGAATAAAAATTGGACACAGTACATTTTAAGTCACATATTGAATCTTGTGAAAATATCACCTTAAGTACTTAACATGAGTACAATTTTAAGGTGCATTACTGCAATACTTAAGTACTTTCATTTCATGCCATTTGGTACTTTACTACGTTAAGAGGCACCAGCTACTGGTATAATGATAGTCAGTTGAACTTATGAAAGAACACATTTAAAATTAAATTACATTTATTTCAGATTTAATGCTTCTGGTTTGGTAACAGCATAACCATTGTGCTACATTAAATTCTGTTACTGTGTTTAGAACTCTTTCAATATCTTTTATCAAAGTGTTATCGTTTTCTTCTTTCTCCTCAACCTGAAAAATTACTGCATCATGAGATATTTCTACACTGATAGTTCTGATGTGAAACATAAGTTTGCATTATTTCACTTTTAAGCCTTTTAGATAGAATACTGGTTGCATTATTATCTTTGCTATTTCATATTAGACTCACAAATCAGTCTCTAGATGCTTCGATTAACTGGAGACCGATGGCATGCCCCCGGCTTTTATTGCTTAAACTTGCATTGCAGAACCAGTCCTAAGTTTTTAGGGCAGTCTTCCATATTGGGGGCTGCAACTTGAAAGTGTTGTGGTTTTAAACATTGCTCGACCACAAACACGTGTTCTATGGGATGACTCAGTTGGGGTTATCAAGGAAAACTCCCTCAAAGATCATAGATGTTTGTTGCATTGATGGGGAAATATTTCCATTGGTTAAAAATAGACACAACCTGTTACTAGGCCATGATTCATCTGTACACCCGTATTATACCTCTCTCTACGTTTCCATTTGGAGGACAAAAGGAGGAGCACACCACTCCTGGGAAGGCGTCCCCTTTTAAAAAAGGAAAGGGGCGCTCCTTTGGTTGCGGCAATTCGCACTGCAAAGTAACATCCTAGTATCTGCCTTGCATTGGGATGTCACTAGATGATCGGTAGGCGGAGATCTTTGATTGTCTGGTATCGCAAGACTAATTTTATGTTATTTGACATTTATGTAACATCTGAAAATAAAAGCAGGGCTTTGTGGCACTATATTTTTAAAGGGGGAAATTTGAACACATGATCCAACTCATAGTTATTGTTGTTATTTACTATTTTTCTTTCTAGTACTTGGAGCCCCACTGCATGTCATTCCATATAATTGTACTATATATATATACATTATGAGAGAGAGTATCTGTATCTTTAAAGGTGGAGAGTCCACTGTTTATTTTGTATCTGATGTAATGAATATATCGTACTCAAAAATAAGTAATAAGCTTTGAAAAATACTGTTATTTGGAACCAAATCAAACTACCCCAAGCAAGTATTTCCCAAGCCGTATCACATCATGTATCATGTACTCATGTAATTAAAGAATCAACAATTACTTATTTAAGAAGTCTCATAAATTCTATGAATCTTTTTATTTGGTTTATTTAGCAGAATGCACACAAAAGAGTAGACCCAAAGAATGTGCTTTATTTCCACTTATTCTCTATCAGTACAGATTTTGTTTGCAAACAAATTCTTTAAAAAAGCATATGTTCTCTGTGACATTTTTTACATTATAATAAGGTGTGTGTCAAAAGAGAGAGAGTGACAGACAGGAAATAAAATAGAGAGGAACATAAAACAGGGAAATATGAATATTTCATAACATAATGAAGTAAAACATGTTTAAAACAGTTACAGAGAATGCATATTTTGGTAAACTTCAGGGCAAATAAATTTTCATAAAAACAAACAAAAGCACTGAAAAGTTGATGTTGAAAAAGTGATTGTTTTTGTGGTTATGGTATGCAACACTTACTCTTGAGAATTCTAATCTTATTATGTTGCATTTATTGTATAATATCAAAGCTCAACAAAAAAAAGAATGGATTCAGATAATAAAAGCCTTATGTTTGTGACTGGATGTATAAACCACATTTTCCTTCAAAATAACTGTTGCAACTGTTTCTTCTGTGCAATTAACCCCTGGATACAAATATACCACACCCATTCATTGACAGCATTCTTTTAATGGAGTTTAAAAAATGGCAAACCCCTGTAATAAAGTGTTGAAGATGATTTGGTGTTGTGAAATATATGTTCAATAAATCTGGACTATGTACAAAAATATTTATTAGTACAATACAAATTAATCTTATTTACAGATCAAAGGGATTTTAAACAATCTCATGCACTCCTATCTAATTACTGAAAAAAATTAATTACTTGAAGTTAACAAATTGAGATGACTGTGTATGTATTCCTAGGTTCAAAAAGAACTTTCCATATTAGGAGACAGAGCATTTCGTGAAAGAGTTTAATTTGCCTCATAATAACTCATTTTTTGGGTGAAACTGAAAGTTCAAGTCTTGGGAGCCTAAAACCACCTCTTGAACCACTGTCACTGCTAGATGATGAAGACAATCTTGATTTTTTGGAGGGTAGAGAAACACCTGCACTTCCCTCTTCTTTGGCTTCACTCCCCTCACCAAGTGTCACTTCATACGAGCCCTTCGACTTTGAACCCAAACCTCCAAAGGTGCCAAATTTTAACTTGCCTTTCTTTCCTTTCACCTTGCTTCCCCCCAGATCTAACGCAATGTCACCGCCCTCAGCTTCTAAGTGAGCTGAGGGAGAACTAACTGCAAGCCCCCCCTCATCACTCAGAGAAGAAGACCGATGTCTTGTTTTCTTAAATAGATCCAGTGAGGCTGACTTGCCTTTAGTTGATAAACTAAGTCCAGAATCACCCTCTAATTCAAATTTCCCACCCATCAGTTTGCCAGTACCCCCTTCTCCACTTGCACCCATTTCCACCTCTGGTCCTCGAAGGTCACCTGCACTGTTACCTTTTGCTTTTGATTTTCCAAACAATTTTGGCATTGTTACCTTTGCTTTCCCTTCACTGTGTCTCAGCTCTGGACTGGGAACTTCAATATTTTGTGAACTGACTTGGCAACTAACAGATGGAGACTGTATGTTTACACGACCTCCAACTGCAAGGTCTGATTCTGCCTTTCCACCACCTTGCTGCCCTTCCAACTGAATACCAAATTTGGGTATCTTCATTTTAGGAAATGTTATGATACCCTCTGGGTATTGAAGACCTCCACTCATACCGCCCTCTGAAACACTTGCATCAGTCTCTAAACCACCTGTCACATTTATTTTTTGTGTTTTAAAACCAGCAGACACTGTTGTATCCCCTTGACCGTTTAAATGTTCATCAATGTCAGGAAAGGACATGTTCACATTTGACTTTAATTTCGAATCTGGCACTCTCAAGTTAGTAGATGGACTGTCAGTGGTGGTATTTGATGCCAATTCTGCATCCGAAGATTTCAATTTCCCTGACAAAGATCCATCACCTTTCAATTTTGATGATTTGATATCGAATCCCACATCAGGAAAATGAAGCTTACCAAAGAGGGGCTTCTTTACCTTTGTTCCTTTGACATGAGTACTAGGTGTCTCAACTTCTAGGTTCATCCCTTGTGTTTCAATGTCAACATTGGGTTTTTTTGCCTTTACTTTCACTTTGGGGAGCTTAAATTTACCTTTTTTTCCCTGGACATTTATATCAATATCAGGGGCATTAAGATTTCCTTCAGTGTATGGAAGAGTAATTTCAGTTTTTGAACTTGTTGCTCCCACACCAAACACTGGTGTTTTAACTGTAGGTTCTGGCCCTTTCACTTCAGGAGATTTCAGTTCAAACTTTGGACCCTTAAACTTGGGAAATGTGACACCAGTCTTTAAAGGGTCAATAGACACATTTGGACCTTTGATGTCAACATGAGGTGGTTGTACAACTCCCTCTATCCTTTGCCCTGATGCATCTATGTCACAGTTCACTTGAGGACCTTGGATATTTGAATCAACATGTGGTATGTTAAATTTGGTTTCTTTAAGCTGTACTTCTCTTTTTTCAATGTCAACATCTGGTCCTTCAATGTCAAGTGTTGGTCCTTTGACATCAATGTCTGCTTTGGGAAGGTTAAGATTAACATCTGGCCCCTCCACTTTTGGACCTTTCAAGCCAAATGATGGGAATTTCATAGAAGGCATTTGAATTCCGCCTTTTGGCCCTTTCACATCAAGTCCTGGGCCTTCAATGTCCACTTCTGGTGCTTTAATGTGACCTTCCATCTTTGGAGCTGACACATCCACATCCACATCACCCTTGAGTTTTGGACC
>JAQNCA010000032.1:13585828-13617257 GCA_029783725.1 Acanthurus tractus | reverse complement strand
ATCTTGATTTTTGGCACTTCAAATCCATCTGTTGGCCCTTTAATATTGAGTCCTGGGCCTTCAATGTCCACTTCAGGTGCTTTAATGTCTCCTTTAATCTTTGGAGCTGATACATCAACATCCACATCACCCTTGAATTTTGGACCCTTCAGATTGAAATCCACATCTGGCACGGAAAAGTGTGGCCCTGTAATAGTTGGTTGCTTCACTTTCGGAACCTTAATCTTACCACTTGGACTCTCAATGTCAACGTCTGGTCCTTTGATGTCAACATCAGGTGCTTTAACATCAATGTCTGCTTTGGGAAGGTCTAGATCAACATCTGGCCCCTCCACTTTTGGACCTTTCAAGCTTATTGATGGCATCTTGATTTTTGGCATGTTAAATGTCCCTTTAGGCCCTTTTATATCGACTCCTGGGCCTTCATTGTCCACTTCAGGTGCTTTAATGTCTCCTTTAATCTTTGGAGCTGACACATCCACATCACCCTTGAGTTTTGGACCTTTCAGATTGAAATCCACATCTGACATCGAAATGTTTGGCCCTGTAATAGTTGGCAGCTTCACCTTTGGAACCTTAATCTTACCACTAGGACCCTTAATGTCAAAATCTGGTCCTTCAGTGTCAACATCAGGTGCTTTAACATCAGTGTCTGCTTTGGGAAGGTCTAGATCAACATCTGGCCCCTCCACTTTCGGACCTTTCGAGCTAAATGCTGGCATCTTGATTTTTGGCATTTCAAATCCACCTTTTGGCCCTTTCACATCAAGTCCTGGGCCTTCAATGTCCACTCCAGGTGCTCTAATGTCTACTTTAATCTTTGGTGCTGTAACATCCACATCACCCTTGAGTTTTGGACCTTTTAGATTCAAATTCACTTCTGGCATGGATAGTTTTTGATCTGAAATATCTTGTATGTTCACTGTAGGTCCTTTTATATTAATATCTGTTCCTTCTATTTTCGTCTTTGGTGGATTTAAGTTATTGCCAGTTGCTTTTACTTCAGTGTTTGCATAAATGTTTTTCATGTCAACATCAGGAACCTTTGCTCCTTTTTTGGTTTGTGTCTTCACTTTGGGTTCTGTCATTTTAACCTCAGAGCCTTCAGTGTCAACACCAGATACATTTACATCCATGGTAGTATTTGGAAAGTTAATATCAACATATTGTCCTTTCGCTTTTGGACCTTTGACGGCAAAAGGTTGTTCTTCTATGTTAAGTTTTTTATGTCCTCCTTTTTTAGCCTTAATATCACCATATCGTCCTTCAATATCCTCTTCAGTAGCTTTGTTAAGGTTGAGATCCACATCTGGACCCTTGGCCTCTGGATCCAATAATGACGTTTGACCTCTTTGAATGTCAACACCACCATTTGTTCTTTTTATTTGAAGTTGTGGGTTTTTGGTGTCAAGCTCAGGCGTTCTTATGTTTCCTTTAATTTGTGGTCCAGATATAACCACATCATCTTTAAGTTTTGTACTTTTTAGTCCAATAGAAAGCATTGTAGATTTTGGTTTGTTGGTTCCATCCTTGAGTCCCTCAGTGTCAGTTTCCACTTTGGGAACTTTGGTGTCCACATTTTGTGCTTTCAGTGTGACTTTGGACAAGTCGACCTCGGCTACCTTTCCATCAGTTTCAGGTTTAAAAAGTTTTATTTCAACTTCTGGTTTTGTTGTGTCTGCCTCAGCTTTTGGAACTGACCCATCAACATTACCTCTTCCCTTGCCTCCTTTCATACTGACATCCTCTGTTTTGGAGTCTAATTGGGGTGTCTTGATCTTTTTCTCAGCCTTTTGCAATGTCACATCAAGATTTCCCTCTGCCTTGGATCCCTTTAGGTTTACATCAATGTCTATTCCAGATGTTTTTATTCCCCCTTTTTTGTTTGGTCTGTTGACATCAATCTCATCCTTCAAATTTGAACCTATAAGATTGACATCCACACCTGCCACTGAAACCTTGCTTGGCACAGAGGAATATCCTGAGGTAACATTGCCTAACATAAGTGCTGATCCTTCTCTCCTGCCACCACTCAATTCAGTATCAGTACCTAAAGAGCCTTGACCAAGTCTGACATCTCTATTGATAGATTCCCCAGTCTGTGGATGACTAATGGTACTTTCAGCTACCATTACCTTTGTCCTGTTATCTGCGTCAGCACTTTTTCCTTGTAAAGACACACTAATTGAATCTCTCTTCTCGTTATCTGAGCATACCTCTGCACCTCCCAACCCACCTATTGTAACATTCCTACTACCAGTGTTTGTGCTGCCACTTTGTGTCACAACTGTTCCTGATGCCTGAATGCTTCCACCCTCTGGCTCTCTACTTCCTCTTGAGATCTCAAAGCCTCCCTGGCCTGTACCCCCAAATTTTGGCCCTCTGAATATGAAACCTGTACTTCTTTCTTTTTCTCCGTCTCTTGTAATTGTTGTGGTCTGAGCTCCCCCACTTCCCGAGCGTGTTGCTGTAGAGCTAACTTGTGGACCAGTGTAAGAAACATTGCTTGACTCAAAAACTCCCTCCTCTGCTCCCACTTTACCTGAAGTGCTGCCATGTGAGATTCTGATACAAGGAGAGCCGTCTCCAGATTCATGCCTTAGACCCTTGAACTCTGGACTTGAAAGTTCAAGTTGCTCATTTAAGCCACTCGGCATATCCACCGTGTAAGTGGTGATGCGGCGTGTAATGGTAGTAATTGTGCTGCCATCACTGCTTGTGCTGCTATGCCGCTCTGTGCGAACATCTACTCCCTCTGCAAGGTCTTCAGACTTCAGCCTTGGTTTAATCTTTTTTGTGTATATTCTCTTATAGTCCTCATCATCTCCACTCTGTTCATAGGAAAGGACATAAGCACATTGAAAAGTTGAAATGTTACTATACACAGAAGCTTTTCTCATCAAAGAAAATCAGCAATCACATAACAGAAAGAAAGAAACAAAAAAACTTACAAGGATGATGTCTGGACTGGAACCTCCAAACCGGGTCTTCCCTTCCCATGTCAAGGTGCCCATTGGTGAACGACATGGTGTACTCAAGGGCGAACGACAAGGAGACTTGTCTCCTTTGTTTTGTAGTTTCAGTCCAACCTTGTGACGGTTCAGTGTCTTCAGTAGCTCAGCTGTTTCTTCTGAGCTCATGTTATCAAAGTAGACTGTGGCACCTACAATCTGGTCACCTATGAATGGAGGAGAGACAGCGGCATAAAAAAAAAACATTTGATTATTCTTGAGATTAGTCATCATGCAGGTGATATAAACCTTACTTCATTCTTGATTATTTAATGAAAAATGATTTTTTTACCTTCATATACTTTTCCAGACCGGGCTGCAGGAGACTCTCCTTTCACCTCTTTAACAAAGATATCCCCTTCACTGGTCTGTTCAATGGTGAGGCCAGTTTTGTCTGGACCCTCCCAGTCTGGAAAGAGCACTTCCCTGGTATCTTCCTCAGCCATCTGTCAGTAAAACAACCCAAAACATGGAGTAGGTAAATGTGATGAAATATTTAAGAAAATCAAAATAGCATAAAAGGTACATGGAAAATAATGAACAATTTACTAAGGAATAACTCTTGTCAAACATTTTCTCAATAACTTCATCAATGACAATAATAAAGTCATTAAAAACATGAAATGTGAAAGAAATGGCTAATGAATTTAATTTCCTTTTTGTTAATGTTGGGCCCAAATTGGGCAAAATCTATGAAAAAAGGTAATGCTACACAACTTGAAGGTGGTTGGAAGAGGGGAAGTAAAGTGGTGCTTTGAGAAGTTAGTGAAAATGAAATAAGATTCACTCAAAAACAAGATACCAATAGACAGTGATGGGCTGGACATGGTTATGGTAAACAAAATCATAGTATAGTGTATATATATATATACAGTGTGTGTGTGTGTGTGTATTTATACGTATACTTAAACCCCCTAAGCTATATTTTCAATCTTTCCATTAATGCTGGTATTTTTCCTAATAGAATGAAAATAGCAAAAGTTATTTCATATTGCAAAACACAAGAAAAACACAGCCTAACTTACTACAGACCAGTGTCTTCATAATTTTAAGGTTCTTGAAAAAATGTTTGTAAAAAACATTGACACTTTTCTTGACAAGAAAAAACTACTGAGTGAGAGTCAGTGTGGTTATCTTGAAGAGTCAAAAACAAGGCAACTGGACTATGATGAGTTTTTGGGAAGACATTTCACTTCTCATCCAAGAAGCTTCTTCAGTTCCAAAGGACTGGTTGAAGGAAGCAGGTATTTATCTTACAGGAGAGAAGTCACTGTGGTTTTGGAAAAAAACTATCTACAGCTTTAGCAGTACTGAAAATAAGGGAAGAAATTGAGAGAGATTCATGATAGGAATATTAACCGATAGAAAAAAAAGCATTTGGCACAATAGACCACAACATATAAATTTCTAAAATACATATGTATGGGATAAGAGGTATACTTTTAAAATGGTTTAGCAGTTATTTAGAAAACAGACAACAGTATGGTCAGTTTTCCAGTAATACATCTGAGTGGAGGAAGATCCGCAAGAACCTGATTATTCCTCAGGGCTCACTTTTTATTTCGTATATTAATAATATTTGTAAAGTGTCAAAGATATTGCAGTTCATTCTGCTTATATTTAGAATATTTCTGTTCTTAACAAAGAAAAATATGTGTGAGATTACAAGGCAATGCAAACTTTATACTGTTTACTTGTTTTGTCTTACCTAAGTTATTGCATGAAAGTGTTGGGGAAAACATAAAGCCACTGTTTATTTCACAGAAAAGAGCAATTTTAATGATCCATAAAGTGGATTCAACATACAACAACAACATAGAACTCTTAATCAAGTAAGGATTAATGAAAATTAAAGATCTGGAGAAATCACGGATTTTGTCATGTATGTTCAGGGCAAAAAGCAAAATATGACCTGAAGATATACAAAAAATGTTTGTTTTTTGCTCAGATGATGAGAAGGATATTTAATTTTAAAAATCAGTATGCACAAACTATTTTAAAGCAAATGTGCACGTCAGTGTGGTGTCAAACTATGGTGATCCTTCGATCTCAATGGTTTTTCTCAGTTTAAGAAAATGCTTATGGAGAAAAACATTATCCATCAATTGTCAATACGAAGTTGCTAGATAATAGATTTTTTAGTTGATGGTGAATTGCTTTGTATGGATATTGTTGTATTTTTCCCCTTCTGCATCATTTCTCTGTAAGAACTGAGTGTTAAGTATCTGATAAACAGACCATCAATTTCTTTTTGTTGATTTATGTTTTGAGGCTGGTAAAATAAAGTCTTCTTCTCCCTGTCCCCTTTCGATCATGGATTGTAGTGTAACAAATGACTTGCGGTTTGATTATAAACTGCCTATCTCCATGAGCAGAATAAAGTAAAATCTAAATAAATATATTCATATAGATAGAAAAGGAAAAAGGGATTTATTATGACTTAACTTTATACAGTACCTTGTTCTTACCACCCTCTATTTATGCCCTGGTGTGATGAAAAACTCTGTCCTGTTTGTCCTGCATAAAGTAAAGGTAATAACCATTAAGACAGAAACATGACCAACATGCATCACTGTATTACTGACAAATGTTCTTTTTTTCATCCTCAAGACCAATCCTATGATTTATTTGAATAAAAATTTACCAAACCCACTCTTAAAGTTGGTCTGGCTTGTAAGACTCAATGTTGAACACTAGATGGCGTTAATGCCATTTTAGACAAGACAAACACCACCCCCCTCCCACAATCCCTCCCTCCTGGTTGCTCTGTTTTGGAAATTTGGTTGGAGTCAGACCACACCCTGCCCTAAGGGAAGCAGCCCAATGCTGTGCCTACATCCCAGCTCCAGTTTCAATAGACAGAACAGTGTTGGCTAAAGCTTTGTAAGGCCACAGGTTTCTTTTTATGAAAACACATATAGAAGTACAGAGATGCACGGTTACACTTACACAAACACACTAGTGTATGCCCTCTCTTTTTAACACAAATCCATATCACCAAACAGTATAGAACTGAAACCAGCATATGTTTGCATATGCTCTCACATAATGCCCACTAGACTTTAATTATTTTCATTACAGACATCCAAATAGATTTTTTAAATTATATTCATAGCTGTTGCTGCATCACAAAATGTATCTCCCTTTAGGTGTAATCGGTGAACCCAAAGCATACCTTTGGGTTTGATCGTTAATTTATTTATTTATTTTTTTACAATCTCCAACTCCATATCCACCAAACACAATAGATAGACAATATGATAACAGCAGGTCAGTTAAATAGAGAGACAAAGATGCAAGCAGTAAGAAAGATAGAAACAATACAAAACAAATACAGGGCAAATACTACAAACTAACAGCAGCACACAAGACTGTGGTGAGGACATAAAATGAGTTAAATGTTTATATATATAAATATTTAACAATATGTGTGTAAAAACAATATTGAAATTAAATATAAAGACTTAAATATTACTGCCCATAATACAGAGTCCTTATCAATAGGGAAACTAAGATACAACAGTCCCTGTATTTCTATCAGTTTAAATAAAGCAAATTTACAGACAGCTTAGCTTCTCTAAGACTATCTATCATTATGTGCACTGCAGTAAACACATTTGAAGCTATCACAGTAATATAAAGTTGGTTAAAATTATTTTAAGACTTGTATATTTGAATATTTTAACCAGGCCCACCACACCCTCAATTACACAAGGCTGACTGAAAAAAGAAGTGAACTAGTAAAACTAGTTAGCAATTGTTTGTAGAGATGTGGAAAAGTCAATTCACTTGAGATTCTCAATTTTTCTTCTCATCAGAAACTATTCAGAAATACCAGAAATGAATTTTCTAAATTTTGGTTTTTTTTGAGTGATTTTAACAAAAAGAAAAAGACAGAACTCATTTGCGAGGGCAGCACAGCACCCAGACAATCTAAAGCACTCACACTACAGAGATATCATGCAACTCTCAGCACTGTCATCCTCTAAAAGGAAGCAGAACCAAAGGCACTAAATAATCATCAACTGTAACAAACAAAAAATTGTGGGCAGACTGCCTGAAGACATAACATTAGTACACCACAGAGCCCTCCCCCTCATTGGGCTATATGCACACAGGAAGGAGACATTAGTTTACATTGCATGCCACTCACAAAGTGACATTTTTACCTTAAATATGCACTTATGAAAGCAGTTTGAGGTCCAACATCTTGCTCTAATACTTTGAAACTACATAAAGACACACTGACCAAACCTCCAACTGTCAACAAACTAAACCCTTTTACCGTCTAAATTACAGTCATTAGCCATTTAATATTTCATGATCTTTTCCACTTGGTATACATGTCTTTTCTTTGGTTTGTTTGCGTAATCTCTTTCAGTTTCATTAGGCATGTCTTAGTTCTACATTTCTGTCCCTACGGACACAGAAGATTGCTGAGATAATGCTTAACAAGCTCTTGGTATAAATTTATTTTTACATATGCAGGAAAATTTAACTATATAGGACAATTCAAAACATATAACCTTAATTAGCTGCTAACAGCTGATGAAGAAAGATCGGTAAGCCGGTTTAGAGGAAGAATTAGTGTTTGGAATAAAATTGTAAAGCCAAATGTATTTAGATTTGTAAATATATATTGGATATTTGTTTGTTTGTTTGTTTGTTTGTTTGTTTGATTTGTTTATTTGATTTGTTTGTTTTCTTTTAGATGACGAAATCTAAGAAATTACACTGTAATTGTACCGCTGTAAATAATAAATTCTACCAGTAAGCCTCAGATCCCTTCCCCAAACTATAGCAGCCACTATGCACAGCAAGATAAAAAACTGTTGGAACCTGATGCAAAGATAAAGAAACAGCTCTTTCGAGGGGGACTTTAACAAGCATAACTCCATCAATGGCCATCTGCTGCTCTTGCCACAATGCCAATATACAGTAGAGAAATAAGAAAGTTAGAAGAAAACACTGATATTTGGCCAGTTCGCTGAAATGTAAATCTAGGTGATACATGTAGTTATTAAATGTTTGTGTGAGTTAGAAAGGGAACTTGTCGTTTCCTGCTGTAATTGTGTCTTAGTCTTCAGCAGAACAGACCTTTTTTTCTAAAGTAAGAGTCTCTGGGAAAGCATTGTTTTAAAAAAAAACAGTTTGGAATGCAAAATTATTTTTACATGGTCTCCCTAGTTTGCTGGACCATGCCCAAGGGCACACAACAGGCAACACACAATTAAACAGGAGTCAGTAAATAGACTGGTCAAGCATGATTGGGAATACTGAAAATGTTTGCAATGCTTTGAGGTAATACTAAGCCCTCTCTCCAAAATAGCCTTTTGAAGACTCTTAGAAGTTAATAACAAGGGCAAGTGCCACTAAGAGTGATAATACAAGAGTAAGGGGTGTTGTTAATGCCAGAGATGACATCAACAGCTCACAGGCATCTACAACCTGCTCCTCCTTCCTCTGTCTATCTCATTGTGTCTGTCAGTGTGACTTAATCGAAGCTTGTAACATGAGCCTATTGAGACCTCAAGCTTTGCACTATCTGCAACATTATATGCATAAAATACCTCAGAAATTACATGCTCACAGCTTTCAGAGGACAACCCACAGCTCAGGTCACAGGTCATACTGCCAGTTACAGCCCATAGAGTAGACCATTTCGATACCAACTCAAGAGTACTTGGAATGAACCAAAGAAAATGAGATTTTTTTTGGTGTGCTAAAGGATGCAAGGTTCATTTTACACCTCCAAATCTTCTCTTCATTCAGTCAAAGAAAACAACCAAAATAACTGACAAACTTTTCACATATGATCTTGGTACACTCCCTTTTTTCATTTTGTGTGCTTAAACATCACCTGAAACAGTTCTGCAATTAAGAGAGGAGCAAGGAATACAAGGCATTTTAACTCTCAAAGAACAGACACATTTTTGTTGTCTGTATTCCTTTTCTTTTTTGGAAAACTATAACATGCTCACAGAAGGAGGGGAGAAAGCAACATCCATGTTCACAAAAGAATTCCCCTAGAGCAGAGAAGAGAAAACAATTTTTCTCATTCATGTCTTAATCCTGATAACCTTCCACATGTTACTTCTGCTCTGAGGCTCTCCATAATCAAGAGATAACTGTTTGAGCTGTCCTTGTTCTCACAGCTAATCTCACACACCTTCAAATATGTAGGAAACACAGCATATTTTGAAAAAAGAGTACAGAGAAATTAACTTGATTAAAATCATATGACTGGATATGGATTCTGTTGTAAACAGTTGCTGTAATAAGAAAGCCTCTGTTCATGGGATCATAAGACAGCAACGAGACAATCAACGACTTCCCTACTCTTTCCCTTTCACTTCTCCGACAAGCCTAAAAGTGACAGTCTTTATGTCACTTTAAATTTGATGAATGATGCCAGCAAAGGCAAATGTGAAATTAGGAAAATTAGGAGACGAAGCATGGAAGAGAAAAATGGATACAACGAGGATAAATGAAAACTGATGAGCTTGTTTGTCCACATGTTTTACTATGGCCTGGTATGCATGTTGAAAAGGGGACGTGAGGACAGCCAGCCAGACAAAAGCCCCTGTTAAGTAGAGGCCAACCAAAGAGCGTTTCAGAATACGCCTCTTTACAGACTAGCGCTGGCCTGCATGAAGTCTAGGTCAGTGTTGCTTCTTTTGCTTGCTTTTGCTTACTTCTAAGTAGAAAAAAAACAACTATCCACTGCTGCTGACTACAAACAGTTAAAACAGCGTGAACTTGGCAGGCTTTTGACAGGGTTGTTTCATAAGAAAGGGAAAGGGGTTCGAGCTAAACAGGTGGTGTCTGGGGGGAGGAAGGAGGGGTGCAAAAAGGACACACTGGGAGCAGAAGCAGCCAAGTGTCAGGTTTCCACAAGGCAGGCCTTTCACAGCTGAATGGCAGTGGTATGACCTTCCAGGTTCAAAGGAGGCTTTGCAACAAACATTCCAGCAGAGGTTTTGCGACTGGCTGCATAGTAGAACGCTGTTCTAAGGTGACACTGACTAAGATGTCCTTGGAGTGGAGTGATAGGTAAAAAGGAATTTATTTTTCTTTCCTTTACATAACCAGCAACAGATGTGTTGTGTGGATCTCTGGCATTATGTCTTAGCACACTCACCTCAGATTGCTCAAGCAAGGCCAAGGACTTCACTCTGATACTGTGGTTCTTGTATTCTCGACTTCTGTTGATTAAAAAAACAAAACAATGATAATATGATTAGAGTAAATATGAACTACGTGTGTATTTTAAGGATCAAGAAAAACTCCTGTTATCAGGGGTTGTTCAAAGAAACCTAACTTGAATTTATTACTCTGCTCTCTTATGCAATATCATGCAAAGTTTGACAGATAACTTTCTTTTCATGTGAGTCCCTATTGCATTAAGAGGTGTGTCCCAACAAGACACACAAAGCCACGTTATATTCTGTGGATACAGTGAATATTTCCACATGGCAATTTAGGTGTAAATGCTCAATGGACTCCCACAACCAATCAGAGCCTTCCGAGTCTTTAATAATTAACTAACCAATGGTTGCAGTGTTGACCCAGGCATGTGATGATGCAAAAGACTCCCTTAAAGTAAACAAATCCAGCTACTTGTTTGGTGTGGCCATCACGTCTTTATTGAGAAAATAAGATGAACACACTAACATGTTATCTACTCAGAATACAGTTTCAAAAGCTTGAATCTATGAGGAAACAAATCAAGGTTAGTTCTGAAAAGTTCTGTAAATTTCTCTGCTCTATTTTCACTGCTCCAGTGATGTCTGTGAGACAAGTCTGCACTGCCAAGGTTTAGAGTATAAAACCACTGTAGTATAAAAGCAGCCAAATAAGCCAATAAAGCAATAAAACAGTGCTGTTGAAACTGTATTCTTCACTGGAGTGTCTTTCTGCACTCCGAGTCAGTCTTACCTTTACCGGCTGTGACTAGCCCAAATGTTACAGCACCTACTAGGATTATTGCTTAGACCCAGCGGCATATTGTGAAACAAAGTCTTCTCTTTGTCAATCCCAGCTCAAACAGAACCATAGTAGATGTGCGCACAGACACGTATCAACCAGTGGAAACATGTTCTTCAGAAGAATTCTTCCAAGTCAGGCTCTCCAACCCCATCATTAACCTCCCCCTCCCGAGTCCCCAATTTTCAATAAACTGAATTGCTCGTTACTTTGGTGAAAAGTATGTCATATTATTGTGTCTGTGAGACTCTGTTTTGGAACACTGCGACTTTTATACCTACCCAAATCCTTGTGCATTACAGTAAAAATGTCAGCATCACTGGTGTAAAGCCTGACAAAGGCTTTAATTTTTGCTTAAGAATGCATGGATGTTGAGTGCTTTTTTTGAATGAGTCCTGTTCTGAAATAGAATAGATGAGACATAGCTGAGATAAATGCCAGCCAGTACATTGTTGTCTCTCTGTCTGTGCAAGGTATGTGCACAGACAGCAGCTGAGTACACTTTGTAGCCCTTATTCTACATACAGACATGTATCAACTGACTGAGTGACAATGGTACATTTTTCAAAGTATCAGTTTTAAGGGAATGTGGGATACAATTTCCTGGATGACTGACGTTAAAAAACAAAAGTAGATAAAGGATATGTGAGGTATCTGGCAGTGAAAGGAATGGTGGGATTTTGTAAAAAACAAAATAAAAAAATTATCTGATCCTACAATGGCCTTATCTGAGTTCACAAACTCAAGAAGATTAGATAAAGGTCGTTTCATTTAGTTCTCAATACCTTGGTTAGACCGCACCCATAAAGACACACAGAGACATGCACAGGTGAAGTGTGGTCACCAGCAGTGCGGAAGAAAAATAAAAACACACGCGGGTGCTGGGATAGAAATACTACGCCGAAGTCCACGAGGCGGATCACATCACTTTGCCTCTGCGCTGTGCTCTCAGAGGGAGTAGCTCAGTTCACAGCCCCACCCAGGCCTCCAGTCACACACATTCCTTGATAGAGCCATCAGGCCAGCTGGAAGGGAGCCCGGCCTCTCCCTGCAGTGACTAACTCCAAAGAAATGTCCTCTTTCTCTCGGACTCCAGCTTCATTCTGTGCTGCCCACCCTGTACTCCCCCCCACCCCCCCATAGTCAGTCCACCACCACATACCCCACCCTCCAGGTTCTGCTCAAATAAACAAGAATGCCACATTTAGTCAGATATGCACAGTAAATGTGCACTCTGAGATGCAACTCTCTCAGATAAATGCTGAGAGGCAGCAAAGGATCAGCAGAACAGACCTTATTTTCATCATCCATATCACTGTATATTGTTTGTCATCTTTTCTGTTGGCTCCACCTGTGCGTGTGGTAAATGCAACAAAGAACTCTACACCACACAGCAATCCACCTCCAACCTACCCCAAGAATCTCCAAAATGTCTCGAAGGCACATGCCTGAACTGTTTGACTGGTCCATTTTTGCTTAAGTGACAGCGCACTGGAAACTAAATGTCTTTGATTGATCCGTCAAGTTAATTGCCAAACCCAATCAACATGTTGAACAAGAAACAGGAGCAGTGTGACAATGATTACAGCTCAACCATAAGTGAATCAGGCTGAAAAGTGATAAGATTTGATTATGAATCAATAAGATGACCTTAGTACATTAAAGGGAAAGAAGCAGAGAGGAGCAGTTACAAAATCAGTCATGTTTTCAAAACAGAATAGACTCACTGTTCTCTATCTCCGTTGTAGTTTGATATTGCAAGTACAATAAACACAAAAAGAGACACAGCAGGTCCCGGAGTAGGTTCACTCTCCCCTCAAAAACGCAGATAGGACATGTACGTGTGACGCATATAAAAGGAATGCACGTCAAAATAAATGGTTCTTTTATGCACTCCATAGTCCACATAGTCCTAAACCAAACCACAAGGCCTGCATAAGACCAAAGCCTGCCCACTGACGCCAACTTGGCCTGCTGTTGATTAAACCATTGTGACTTTTGGCAGGAGTCATGCTCAAAATGGAAAAAGTGAAGAAAACTCTTTACGAGATCACAAATAAGACCAATGGTAGCACAGAGAGAGTATGTCAACTTTTTCTTCATTTTCATGTAAATTACACTAAAGCTTCATGTTCACGTAAGGACAGTGAAAGAGAGGGGCTACCTTGTACGAGGCAGTAAGTACCAGATAACAACTGACTCAAGCCATTACTCATTGCTCTCTATTACAACCCTAGACATCCTAGAAGGGAGGATCTCACTTTGAATTTCCTCTCTCAGGATCTCTTCCATTTTTCCTGTATGTGTTAAGGTTTGAAGGGGAGAGTTTCCTTGTCTTAGGAACGTAGACTGCATCATAAACTGTTGCTGTTGCAAGCTGTGAAAACCTACTCTGTAATAGTTTATTGGGCGATGCAAAACAAAGATACTGAGGACAACTGCAACATTCTTGCAAAAAATGAGACAAAACATCTTGGATATAGTTGAAGTTTTGAAATCTAAAGTGATTCTGGGGTGTTGCCTGCACCACTCTCTCAGAGCCAAGAACTTTGAGCTAATAACAAAGTGAAAACTTAGATAAAAAGAGGCAGAGCTGCAGAAGGCAGCTGTGGATGGATATTTTGAACTGGAATAACTAGTTACACAAGAGAGAGAGAGAGAGAGACAAAGAAGAGAGAGAGAGAGAAGTTTGCACTGCTGTGCCTCATAAATTTGAGATTACAAGAGGTTTACAGACATAGAGAGCAACTTTATACAGGCCATGGCGTGGCAACTGCTGAACTTCAATTCAATTTAGTTTGACTCGGTTAGTATGTGCTTCAGCCTCCTATGGTTGCTGTTTGAACTGGGAAAAATGCATGTCCATTCAAGGAGTAGCAGACAAGAAGTTTAAGAGAAGGGCTATATGGCAACTATAGAGCATGAATGATTATTTAAACATAAGACTTGTGCGGCTCAAAAGTATAACCAAATCATTAAGATATTCATTCTTTGCATTTAAGACCACACCAGAGTTGTGAAGAGCTGTTTAGAATAAGAGATGGAGCTGGACTGCGATGAGTGCCATCCATGAGTATCTTGTGCCAGATAATGAAAGCCTAAACAAAGCTAAATCTATTTCTAAATTTACATTCCAAGACCTGCTGCCCTGACATCTTGGCTGCCTCATTCCGAATAGAGTGTAACAGATGCTGCGTGTCATTCCTTACATAGGCCAACATAACAGCTATTGGGGTGTAGGTCAGACAGTTAACTAACACTCTTGTTAAGTTCCATGCTTTGAAAGAACTCTACCAAACTTGATGCTGTAATAAATGAGTTTGAATTGGATGCATATGCTTGGGTGTGACTTAAGGGTATTCCGTGTGACTTCATATGACTCATCATACTTCTCAAATCCCTATTTCTCAACAACAAGGGAAGCAATGCTAAAGATAAATGCTCCCCATTCACATACTGAATATTTTCAAACCAGGATTGGATGGATGAGAAGGGAGTGGCTGCTGGGTTGATCGCCTCGAAAGACTCTCTAAAATGGCACACTACAGTTGGATGTTTATTTGTAGCCAGCGGACTGGAATGGTTATGTATCTACAAGTTCAGTATTGTTTTATGTAACCATCTGTGGCTGGTGATTTAGTGAGCCTGCTGAAGCTTCATAATGTCTGCGAGCGCTGCTCTGCTTAAAAACAACACCAAGTGTGAAAAAAAAAAAGCTGCAATTTGATAGGAATCCCCCGCCCTCCTTTTATCTTATTTTCTACATACAACTCCCTAGTCTCTCCTCTCTACGTTGTCCCTTTTTTTTACAACCACCCACTCAAAGAGCCCATGAGGAAATGGTAGAGGAAGTGTGCTACAGACCAGTTTCTTTCCGTTTCACAGTGGCACGGCTGAGTAACAGCACTCCTTCGTCTATGCTGCCAGTCAACAAGGGCGATAATGTATACTGGTTCTAGAAGGGAGCTGTGATGAATATCTTACACGGTCAAGCTAAGACTTCAAACAGTCATGAGGCATGTCCTGTTCTTCAGGCTGGTAAAGATGCTGTTCATCACATGGTTGCTGAGTGCAACAAAATCCGCGTGAGTGGCAGTGTGCACTGCCAACGCTGGCTATCGTTACTGAGCAGGAGTTGATCAAAAAAAGGCCTCTATGAAATTCCACAGCATGGTTTTTGGAATTCCATATGCCTTACATTACTTAAGGTTACAACATAATGTAGCCTCTGTACTGCTGCATAGGTGGAAAGTGTAAGTAGATAAACAGAATGTGCCTCGGGCCAAGATGAGGCCTTGTTAATCAACGAACGTTTTAGCTGCAGGCGGTCAGGAACCAGTTCTGTCTCTGTGCTTGAAATACATGTTCCATATTCATATTTGTAAGGCTGGCAACAAAACTCTTCACCTACAGTTTCGTATGTAATTAAAAGTTTCATACAGTATTATCACCAAGTAAAATGTGACTGTTTTCATATATTTACACCAAACTTATGGGTTTCTAAATGACACCCTACAACCCAAAGACCTTCTACCCTTTTTCCAGCAGCCAGTGTCACAATCAATCACGTTGACAAGAGCAATTTGAGAAATGCCAGACTTTTACAGCTGTGGGACTCTCAGAATGAGTTTAAGTGTGCATTGTAGAAAAGATTGTGCACAACGGAACAAAAAGCAGCTCTCCCTTACACTCTGTTAAAATAATTTTTGGGTGTGGCAGGGGAGCATTGCGGAGGACTGGCAACTACACACGGACAAATTTGACTTTCAACCAAGATTCAACAAAGGATGTCTGGAGTTTAAATCAGCTTTTTACACACCTTCAACAAATGTAAAATATTAAACGCAGACCAGACTGAAGGTCTATGTGATGATTCTTGTTTGAACCACACCTGGAGTGATACCGTTTATGCTCTTTCATGAGTTAGGCAGAAAAAAAAATATCTCTTAACTTCGTGGGCAAATGAAATATGTTTCTCCCTTCTCCAAATGTGCTAAGTCTGAGCTCTCTACTCTATGCCTCAAACCTGGTTTCAATTAGCTTGTCTTTCCAAACCACTGCATTCCATTACTCCCCTCCTCGCCCCCGCCCCGCCCATCCCCCCTTCAGTAACTCACTCCCTGCCTCTCTTTCCCCGTCTCCCTCCCTCTTATCCCCTGTGCAACCTGGCTGGAAGCCCAGGTTAAAAAACCCAAGGTAAAAGAGAAAGAGAGAGAGCGAAATCTCTATCTGCTCAAAAGTCAGTCATAAAAATCGTACATGCCTCAGTACAGAGCAGCAGTGATAGTTTCCAACTTTCTAGCTGGAAAATGAGGTAGACTTTGTGCAAAAACAAACATCACCAAAAACCATCAGACAAGTCCAGCATATTCCACATGGGCAGACTGCATAAAGAATGGCCGGTATATGAGGTTTTAACTGTTTTAAATGTCTGAAAACTATACAGCAAACTAAAGCACATTGACTAGTTCAAAAATAGTTCTAATTAGAACTATTTCAGTACTATTTATTTAGCTTGAAACCACTAGATATTTCTAAAAGAAAAGCTATAAACTTGCTGCGAGGGAAACTGCGACAACCCTTTGCAGCATGTAAGGACTTTGGGTTTTTAGGGATTTTTTTTTTCTTTTTTTTGGAGGTGGGGGATAAAGGGTGTGCCACTGCGAGGAGACAGCGTAGCAAGAAGAGAGGAAGGAAAAAAAAAGGACGAGGTGGAGGGACGTGAGGGAGAGGAATCCACACCCAAGCCTGTTGCTGCAGGCTCTTATAGGGAAGTACCTTTACTTTTTTCAACTTCCAAGTCTGCGCTCAGGGCGTTGGACAGATAAGAGAAACACCTGAATGCCAGCATCAACATAAACAACACTTTTTATCTTTTCGCCACACCTTCCACTCAACTTCCAACTAGTGTACCTGCTATTCCAGTGCTGCAAAGAAAAAGGTTGCTATCCAAAAACAGGGGATTATATGTATGCAAAAGAAATCCATATTTCAGAATAGTCAAATCACTACCCAAATGGAGTCACTGCAGATGTTTGCCTCTCAAAGGACTAAAATCAGGTGATATACCCTACATTCTTATTATATCAGTGAGTTGAGCACTTCTTTGCACCTTGGATAACAGCCTTTGTTTGCAGTGAAAGGAAAAGTAAAGTGCGCAACTCCTGTAAAGTCCTCTGCATTTATGTGGTGGCTGTGAGTACACACCCACTTCTCATAGTCTGAGCTACAATCAATCTAAATTTTAAACTTAAAATGATTTTCACTCAAAATCACTGCCAATTGACACCATTATAAACAAAAACTTTGTCCCCAGAGGTGAATTTACATGTTATTCCAGATGCAAAGCCTCATTATGACAAAAACTTTCCTCTGAGAGAAAAATAGGATACAACAGCATATAAGCACATGTAATGAAGTAGCAAAAGTCTTTCTAATATTTTCACAGATACACATACAGACTACCAGTGTTTATTGGAATATCACAGGAATATTTAATAGACAACTTTGCCACTTTTTTCACTTACTAATGTAAACTTTGGCAGGTTTGAAGTAAAGCATGGTTGGCAGTAAAGTTTAGAAAAGTGGTTAAAAACAATGTTGAATTCTGTCTGAGAAAAAAAAAGAAGTGCATCTTTACCTGCGCGCAAGCTTGGCGCACAAGAAGTCTCACACCAGCTTGAGCATCCTTGGAAACTTGTCTGCTCCCCTTCTCCCCAGCCCAAGAAAAGCACTTTTCACAGTCACAACTTCACTCTCTGTTAGGATTCTGTCACTCTTTTCCTTTTTCTCGATCAACCAAGTTTCCAGGGCGTTTTCTCCCCTCTGTCTCCCTCCCTCCTCTTCACTGAGTTGATTTAAACTTTTTTTCTGTGTGGCTGCTCCTCTGGGCTGAGCAGAGTGGTTGGATAGGGAGCTGGGTAGGGCTCCTGGTTTGCAAGAGGGAGGGGAAAGCCGGGGAGGGGACCATTGCGAGGGAGTGGTTCTCAGCAGCCCTGGGACCACCCACTACTTCAGATACAGGCATGCAACAGGAAAAGTAACTTCTGTTTCTTAAATAACAAGGAATACCAACTCATATATATATATATATATATGCATGTAGTTCTTTTATACCTCTTTCTTTAAAGCACCACTGCCAAAGTGGAGAAGAAGCAGTGACTGAGAGGATAATTCTGATATACATAATTCTAGCAAACTGACTCTTAATATACCTTCTGACGTGACTTTGGGGAATTAGGCTTCGTATTTGTGCTAATAGCAATTTAAAAGCTGAACGATAACTTCTTGGTTGTTTAAAGTGAAGTTGGAGTGGCACGCCTTACTATTCCGAATGACACACATGCGCAAAGGGCCACCTTTGACTGCCTTACATAAATGCTTACACAACGATCAGCACAGAAGTCAGAATCCGTTGTATTTTTTAATTCCTACCATTCCGTTTGAACAAAATTAAACTCTTCTAAACTCCTTTTATCTATTGTTGTTTCACATTTTACATTAATAACATTTTATAACATACCGCAAAATTGGTATCATATGATGGACAGTGACATAAACATGTTATTACAGGATTTAAATTACTGCACACAAACTGACAAAGTTATCATTACCAAAGTGACTCAGTGGTGAGTCTTTAACTTACATACAAAAAGCAAAGTGTGCATTTACTGAAGTTTTCTGTAACTTGTTTGTCTTAACAATGCCCACCCTGAACTGTGTCCCACAGAGTTGTGAAAGCAGCATGTTTTATATTAGCTGATTTGTTTTCTGTTTTGGATTTTAAATCGATTCAAGATTTCAGAGTGTGCTTTGCATAGTTTGTAATTTCCCTTCACCATTTCATGAGCAGAAAATAGCAACTGTAATACTGGTCTCAGTAATTATCAGTAGGAAGACCTTACTCTCTTTCTTGCATAATTTTGTAATGGCCAGTGTCACATATTTCTGTGAAACTTTTATTATTGTCATGGGTACTGTTCCTCATATAGCCCACTGTTTTATTTATAGTATAAAAGAGATAATTTTAGCCTTGATGTACTGAATGATGTTTTGTTTTTTTTCTTCCAGCACTGTTTCTAAATGTTTTGGTCCAGACGGAGACACAGGCTTTGTATCTACAAGCTCTAATGCTGCGTCAGCCAAATCAAACAGGGCTCCGTCTAACTAACCTCCAATATTAAAAAAAATGTTTCTTTTACCTTGACTCAAAGCAGTGAAAACAATCATCAAGCTATACAATAGCAAAGCTGAATGTATGTATTTGGTTCAGTATGATGGAAAAAAGAAAAGAAGAAAAGGCGCTGGCTGTGGAGACAGAGCCCTAATGGGTGGTGCAATGAGACCTTACAGGCGTGTAGATGAGAAGCATCTGATAAAGCATGAGTAACTGCAAACAATATTTTAGACTGGGGATTCTGAATCTTTTTCAGCCCTGACGACTCAGTCAAATTAACCCAAGTACCCCAAAATCGTCACTGCACATTAGGTTTTAAATGTGTAAACTGATTTTTTTTTTAATTCACTGTTAATTTATATGTAGATACTGGTTCCATATTTCTTCACAACAGAGGTTAATGGTGTTTAGGTTGGTTTGCACTTGAAGGGGAATTACTCCGAGCTATGTATTTCAAACATGCATCCATTTCAGCTATTTAAATCTTCAATCAGCTACTTCTGACAAGTATAATTATGAATGCCTTTTAGCTATGCATTTATCCATTACTTTGGCTAATGTTACAATCAGCTATTTCTACTGTTTACAAAGTACCTCTAGCCACATTTCAACAAGTTCTTTATAGCTATTACCTATAACTATATGAACTCTTAGTGCATTAACCTACATTAAGCTATAATTTAAAGATCCAGTGACTGAGGAATAAATTGGCAGAGTAGGCACAAATTGAGTATAATATGCAAAATTATGTTTTCATCAGTCGCTTGAAAATAAGAATCAGTTTGTTTTTATTTTCTCAGCCCTTTATACTTTATATCAAATGAGACTGAGTCCGCTTCCGTGCAGTCTGCCATACTGCACAACTATGTATCTGGTAGCCCAGATTTGAATGGACAAAGTTAGGACAATTTTTGAGACTTTCATGGCCACTCTAGGTTCTCCTGCATGCTTGGAAGAGGAGGGTGGATAAAGGAGGATATTCTGTTGCAATAGAGTCTCACAGCTCCGCTAAATCCTACACAATGGACCTTTAACTCAATTATCTTTTACATTGGCTGTTAAGTACTCTCGGCTGTATTGCTAACTAGTTTTCACACTATCGCAACATTTTTTCTCACTCTATTGCCATGCATAAGGACATCTGTTGTTAGCCAGTTTGACAAATGAGATATTTGATTTGGATGCATATGCAAGTGCAATTATGTGTCATCATATGTGTGTTTTTCTTATCTTTCACAGCAACCTACATTGTCCTTGGAACACCTCTCAACCAACATGCCACACCCATAGACAGTGAGGTGAAATAGAAAACAACACGCACAAAGCAGAGCAAACACAGAGGAAGTTACTGTGTGGTTTTGTAGGGAGTGAAAAGGGTGTGGCACATAGATGTCTAAGTGCGTGCACACATTACTACTTTAATATTACCAAACTACACCACCAAGAGTCTAGAGAGATCTGATTTTGTTTTCTCCCAGAATTAAGGTGCAGCACACCCACTCAGAAGACCCACTATATGTGCTTGTGTCTTTGTGTGTGTCTCTGTCTGTGCATGAAGTTACCTGTAACTGTGTGCGTGCTGAAATAAAAGTAAAAGAGTAATCCCAACCATGTGCAAGATAAGCAGAAACCCTAAAGAACTCTGCATGAAGTGTGGTATTGCTTTACCGGTTAAACTGTGATATTATTTAAACAAACACTGCTGAAGGACAGCAACATTTTTCCTGATATAAACAAACTATTAAAATGCTCAGGTGTTTTTCTTCAGAATTAGAAGTTTCAATTGGAGAACATTGATACTTAATGAATGATTAGTTAATTGTCCACCTCACATGAAGCGTCTTGCAACTTCACCTGTTTGCTCAGCTCCATGCATGTTTGTCTTTTTTTGTCTCTTAGGCGTGGCTGTTGTTTCCTTTGAAGAACAGATTCAGCTTAGAGCAATTGCTGCCTCCGGACAGACAGACAGACAACTCCTATGATGTGAGTGCACCTACTGAAAATAGTTGGATGCCTGAACTTTGCGCTGCTCAACAACATTTCTGCAGGTTTTAAATTTTTATGGTCACAGAGCCACCCAAACATTCAGACTGCTGCACTGTACTTTACAACCATGTTTATGTAATTTCATTGTTACTAACAACAAGAGCTCATTGTTATATTGATGAGGTGGATCTGGATAAAAGCATTTAGCCTGTGTTAAATCCATACCATTTGGCAGTAGGAGTTTGAGATAAGGCTGTAAAAAAAAAAGATAAGTATAAAAGATAAAGATAAGTAGAAGAGTCACAGATTTAGACAACTAAATAGGACCAAACTAAACATAAGGGAGATGGTCCGTGAATTTTGTATATCCAGTACATGTTTTTACAAATTGAATCCCCTCTGACTGTCAACACTTTGTATCAGGTCACTTAGTTGAATACAAGGATGTGGGAATGGGTGTGTTTCCTTGTGCTAGGTGTGTCAGCCAGTGTGAACCAGCACAAATAGCTTGGCTCAGACGCGCGATGACTCATGGCCCATGACTACAATGAAAACAGGGAAGCTCAGACTGTAGAGGAGAGGAAAATCAGAGGATTAGATGGGGTTGCATTGTTGAATGAGTGTGTGAGTTTGCGCTGGCATATGCTTGTGTGTGTGTGTACGTGTGAGCGTGTGTGTATGATTAATGCTTTCTGCGTGATAAAAGAAGTCACACAGCACTGAATTTGAGCAAAACTTTAACTTGTGATGCATCTAAGGAAGTGTGACATCGAACCTCGATCTAATGATTATCTAAATTTCATAAGATTTTCTTGTGCAATTGCACAGTATAGGCATCACAGCCAGATGGGTGGGAGTTGAACATTTGATTGTGTAACGCAGGTTTTATTAGACACAAAGGGCTATCTGAACACATTTCAATAGAGTTTTTTTGGAAAACTTACAATAGTTTTAAAAGCCGCTGGTGAAGCTTATGATCTGGTCAGAAAGGGAGAAAATTCCAGCGTAATACTCACAAAATGTCACAATTATCATCTGAAATTCTTTCCTAAACTCAGAGAATGCAGCCAGTGTTCTTGGCAAATGGCCTGTTTTTATGAGTCATCAAGATAATTTGTGAGAACATAAGATACAATAGAAGAGTTTGTTCCAAAACACATTTGATTAAGTAACTGAGGGTTTACTTATCTTTATTCTTTTCTTATCACATCAGTTTTTTTGATTGTTTACTATGGGTAACTCTTACTGAATTAATTTTGTAAGAACCATAAATTAACCATTAACACTGCTAATTCTGTATTTGCATGTGTCACATTTTTAGAAGGCTGGTGTCTGCTGGATTGATTTATCTTTTCTGCTATGAAAAGACAGCCATTTAAAGACTACTTAACAAAAGAGTAGAATATTCTTTGTCCATAAGCTAAAAATAACAACAAAATAAGGATATTAAATAAGCAAAAAATCTATTTAAAATATCTTGTTTCAATAAAACCAATATTGTTTGCTGCATTTTGTTGCCACATTGGGAATGTCGATTGACTTGAAAGTCTTTTGCAGTTTACTGAATCTGGAGAGATCATTGTGAAAAGCAGACACTCACTAGACAAACCAAATTGTGTGCAAATAGAAGACTTCTTTGTATACCAACGGCATTAGATTTTGTACATAATGCATCATTGTCAATATTGTGGCAAAGTGTTTCACAAGCTGATGCCAAAGACACAGTTAGATCAACATGGTCAAAGAGGCATTGTCAATGATGAAGAATGTCAAAGGAAATGTACTACAGATTCAGCTTGTGTTTCTCATTAATAAATGAATGCACTATTGTTGACGATGCAGCTAAAACATTAAAGAATTAAGCAGCGCAAAGAGGGAACTATCATTTTTCCTACTGCTGTTTCTAGTTTTTGATACAAAATACAGTCAACTCATTTTTTTTCTTTAATACAACTCTTGGTTCTGTTTATTTTTCAATATTGGACCCTTCTAAATTATTTAAATAGGCATCTACATTAAGAATGGGACCTCTTTTTCTCATGTAGGAATACATGAATAAAGAAAACAAGCAGTTTTGCAGTAGAGTTTCTAAAAATAGAACGAAAAAACAGAAATCACACTCTCTGTCCTGCACAAAGATGTTGACAAATGCAAGTTGTGTGTGATCACCTGCAGCATCTCTCAGCTCCCACTCGATGGGGACGATGACAGCGGGCTCAGTGGGTTCAGCAAGACAAACAGTTGCTGTGTTGCTGCTATCGTTTATTTCTCGTATGTGCATAAAGACAAAGACTTACACACATCAGATGAACTTTTAAACAACTGCTTCTTGTCTGCATTGTGGAGATAAAAATGTTAATCAACTCAAATTAGTGACCCCACATGTTCTCGTCAAGTCTTCTCAAATTTACATAGTATTTACTGCATTCAGTACTGTGAGCAGAGTTGTCATGTAACTAAATGCAATAATATATACCAATTTATATTAATAATTGAGCATATGAAGTCCATAACATTTTCTGCATCTCAGCATTGACACATACATATGACACATACAGTAATATTCATGAATAATCCAAAAACATCATTATTATGCTATAACTTTAACAGGGACCATGTTTCTGAACAATCGGTAATTTTTCAAAACACAAACACAATGAGACTTATGTAATCCAGAAAGAGGTCACTCTTCTGCTAACTTTTATTTACTTTGAGTTTATTTTGCTGGTCTAAGTCAAAATGTTAACCTGACAGCTTCTTTGTTTAAGAGTGTTAGTCAACTAAGTAAACTTAACAACTTTTCTCTCTGTTCTTCATTTGATCAAGCTTTCTTTCTTCATTTTTTCCTACATGAGAAAAAGAGGTCCCATTCTTAATGTGAATATTTAAATAAATGAAAAAGGTCCAATGGTATTGAAAAATAGAAAGAACTAAGAGTAATATTAAAGAAAAAAATGAGTTGACTTTTGTATCAAAAACTAGAAACAGCATTAGGAAAAATTATAATTCCCTCTTTGCACTGCTTAATTCTTTAATGTTTTAGCTGCATTGGCAACAATTGTGCATTCATTTATTGTTCTTCATTTGCTCAAACTGAGACCAATGAAGTGTTGAATATAATTAAAAAATTCCCAACTTGTACAGCTGCTGTACAAGTTATGGGACTTGCTTCATCTTGTATGTGAATCCAGTTTAGTTTAACCTAATTAAATCAGCACTGATAATTAGATTGTTTTCATCATCTTGGTAAATGAGTTAAACAATGAAACAAGGAGGAACTGGAGAGATAATGTTCCTGTCCACCACGTCATCAAAAATGCATCCTTAATTGAATTACCACATGCATCATTTGTCATATTGTATGCACGTGCTAGCATGCATGTGGTTGTGTCCTCTCCTGCCCCCAGAGCCCTGTGAGTAAACAGACCACAAGCTGGGACTCCTCAAAACAAAGTGGACCTTAAGTAACCGCTGAGAGCAGAGTCTCTCCATGCAGAGATTACAGCCACAGAGAAATCACAGTCAGCTAATGACAGTGTGCAGTGCTCGAGATACACTATCTTACAGCACACAGGTCACTCCGCCTGATATTTGCCATCACCATAGTAACTCATCATCGGTAATCTGTTTGGAATTCCCCCGTGCGCGTGCTTGCTCACACACGCACGCACAAACACAGCGATGATTCAGAAAGGCGAACTGTTCCTTTGGTAAAGAGAAGAATGTAAAGGGAAAAAGGGGAATGAGAGACAGACTGAATTGTGGTTTCCATTGCACGTTGTGACTCATAAACACGAGGGAGGGACTGAGGGATGACTATTCTGGGATGGCTGCTATGGCAACATAATAAGCAAAGGGATAGGTACTTGCAGAGATGTTTCCATAGCAATGCCCCTTTGTGTGTATGGATAAATATCACATGGCACAAAAGCAGTTTGTAATGTAGTAAGGATCTCTGCTCCACTTTGTTACACAGAGTTTACAATTGTTCTTAAGATGATCTTCCCCTACTCTTCCTGTTTTTTAAATGCAGCCCTGCGGTCTTTTTATGTTGGCACATTAGAATATGAACAGTCCGCTGCTGGCAACACCTGTCACAGGTTTAGTCTTGTCATTGCTGTTACATTCCGAGGTCGGTAATTAGGCTATTGAGAAACACCCATTAGGCGTATCACCTTAACCCAATTGTTACAACATATCTGCTCCCAGACAGTAGGCAAATCCATAGATCTAACGCATCAATGGGCACAAAGGTACCTTTATGTTTGCATCTGAGTAGGTTACTGTGTTATCAATTTCTCTGTTGTCCAGCAGTCACTCACTGAGAGGCGTTTTAAACTATTGATCTTAGGGAATGATAAGGGGTTTCGCAAGAGTTTCTCCTCCGTGTCAAGCCAGCCATCTGTTGTTGCTTCAACACAAGCCGATACCTTCCTGAGCTGCACATTCCAGTCATAGCTGTAAATGTTCCAACACTCCAACTCTTTCTTTGGGTGGGATGTAAATGGTAAACTGCCAGCAAGTCAATACATGAACTGCAATCAATCCTATGACAATCAGGTTTGGGGTACCAGGTTGTTTGAGCTTAGTCAGGTCTAGACCGTCTCTTTCTGAAGTGAATGCTGCAAGGAAATGTCTTGAAAAGAACAGAAACGATGAAAGTTTCTTTAAAATGTGCTGATTTCAGTGCTTATACCCGCAGAGTACCTATTTACAATGACCTACAGCTGCACTTATGTTTTACAAGACAGGTAATAGATACCTTGAGCTAATTAGAAAATAAATGGTTTAGCACACACAAAACCAGGTCAGCGGTTGCAAAGCTATTAAGATTTTCTTTTCAAAAGTAACTCTTCCAATACTCATTGATTAATAATGTTGCACTAGATAAACTAAAAGGATAATAAAAATGAATTCATTAGTATTATTATCATATCTTTTTTTATTATTATTAAGTAAAGTTTGTTTATCCAAAGCAACAATAAATATTTCTACACTTGGTTGTCATGGAAGTGCGCAGTGTAGTTTAGGGTTGCTTTAGTTAGACAACATCACTCCTCATGCCCCACCTCCAGATTCTCGTAATATGAGCCAGAGGCAACTCTGGGGTTTCATGTCCAAAAGTGCAGGGGCTGTCTGTTTTCCCTCCACAGTACCTCTCCTCTCTTCCTTCATGTCACGCACTTTCCTCTTCTCTCTCACACTGCCAATTTCTATTGCAGAGCAACACAGACTCACTAAGAAATAACTATTTAAGAATTACTTCCCCAAACAATGCCTGACCCATTTTAACCTACAATGGACGTTACTTGCAGGCATAATTATGTGGCCATGCCTTTTTCGTGACTATATCCTATCATCTTGTCTCTCCCTGCCTTCGTCAGCTATTTCCCCTCAGCAGTCTCACCTTTGACCTCCCTCATTCCATTCCAGTACTAAATTACTATGCTGCATTTTACTGCCATGGAGAAATGCACAGCTCACACCCCTTTTAAGTGCACGAATGGGAATGAACGCCCCTCACTCTGGAAGCAAGGTTAACATCTGAAGGTCACTTTTTCATGCTTAATAAAAGATACATCAGGATGTATGCAGATATGCATTTGTACCACTATTGGAAGTTTTCAAACCGTTCATTGCTTCCTTTTTATGTATTCATCCTTACTTGACTCCCATTTTTCTGATTTGCACAAGCCTTTGTTTGATTGGACTTTAACAATCACATGTTCCCGGCTGTGACTTAAATGCAAAGAGGGGACGCTCAAGGTGAAGTAGCCCCCAAGTGCTGACTAAGGATCAGTTTTCCTGCCCCCATTCCTATTGCTAAAGTTTACTTTGTGTGTATGTGTGTGTAAGAGGGATTTCAAGCAAGCCCAACCCCGTTTCAAAGGAAAACTCCATAAAACTCTAAGGGTGGGACTGTATACGTGTGGTGTCTGAGTGTTGTTTCTGTCCACCAAGACACAGCCCCGTAACTGACTGACAATAGTAACACATGCCTGTATTAACCCTGTAAGCCCAGTGACTGCAGCACAGCTGTAAACATTAGGGGGAAAAAAAAATTCTATTTAAGGACTTTGCAGCACAATGACATCCTTAAAAAAAAAAGTGCGCACGCTGTCTAATTATAACTGTCTCATTGTAGTCATCATGCTAAACCCACAGATGTGAAGTAGAACTTCCTTTGCAGTAGCATATGTGATGTATTTGAGGTTCTTCAGAGAAAACTGTGCCGGATTTCTGCCTCCCCAGCATTAGCTCTTCACCTCGCTCTTACAAGCTCTTAACTGACCGCTTCACTGTTTTCCAGATGTGTGTCGTGCACCACCAGATGCTCAACACATGCATACCATGCCTTGAGCTAGCTCTTACGTGGGGGGCTGACAGCCACACAGGGACCTTGTGTGGTCAAACAATACCGCCTCTCTCTGTGTTCCTTCATCGACAGCACTCCTCACTGCTACGACTGCTTTTAGGAACAGCACTCCCCACCCCACCCCTCATGCAGGAACATAGAAAAATGTCCAGAGAGCAAGGACAGGGTAAGAGGAAGGAAAAAGAAGTAGTGAGTGTGTTGCCAAGAGAGAAATAAAGACCAGGGGGAGAAAGGTTGGCAGGGATGGAGGAGAAATTGTTGCTGTTGGCATAAGTCTGAGTATTGTTCTTGTGGCTTGCTTTAGTTTAGCTTTTTAACTCTGAAGTTACTAAACACAAATAAGAACCAGGACACCGTACGGACTAAATATTGCAGCCTGCAGTGCATGAGGAGGTTGGCTCAAGAACCTTAAGACTGTTTTTCTCGCTAAATGCGTTTCTTATTCAACTCCATGATTAAAAGGGCTTTTATGACGCTATTCCTTCAGCAGCCTAAGGGTTAGCCACCAGCAGCGATTAAACTGCTGGGACGTTGTGGATAAACTCTGAGTTATTAGCCCAAGTTATAGTCCTCTTCCACCACGATTCGCAGGATGGGTGAGTCATGCGTTCAAGGACTTGTGAGCCTCACTGTTGTGGGAGCATTTCCATTTTCCAATTTCCATGAGACCACAGAACAAACTAAAATGGCCTCCCTGATTCGACACTACAGTGGAAGATGGTTGTGCCAAAATGATCTTGAATCACCCTTAGTAAGTTGGAAAAAATTACACGTGACTCACTCACAGATGAGATTCCTTCCTTGTGCATCTCTCATGAGTGTGTGTCAGAGAGGAGAAGAAGAGATCTACACAAGAACTAACTTTCGACTTAAAAACATTCAATGAATTAACCAAAGTTGATTGTGCAAAATTGGCTACATTGCTAAACATCTCATGACTGACTTTGAGAGATGAGGTCACTTCATAATTTAATACTGTTAAGCCAGATAAATTATATGGGCTGGGTCAGGTGTCCTATTATACCTGCAGCTACTGTATATAGAGCACACAATGAAGCACTAAACAAAGAAGTCAGTTAGAACAGAAAGGATAGGCTAGCATGCAGCTGTGGGAGTGTCAACAACAAATTATCAAACTGGTTGCGTGTGCCTGCTTTAAGCAAATGCTTTGTCATAACATTCACTTTACTAAATGCAACAAAAAAAGCAGAACAAAACAAACAAATAAAAAAAACATACTTAAACATGCTACATACAAACTTTATAAACGTTTTCCCGAATTATCAGAAAAGAGGGAAAACTAAGGACAGGAAAGAGCTTAGCTTTAATTTAAGACATTCAGTCTAAATCATTCATTATTCATTCAGCAATTGAGTAAATACGTGTACGAAAAATTGTGTAACATCACTCTCATTTTTTTTTTTGAAGATACAAACTTGCAGAATGCAAAATTTGTTATTTCTGCATTTGAGTAGGGTGTGGTCAAACCATGAAACAGATTTTGAAATCAGCCTGTCATGTAAAAATTTCTACTCCAGTACATTACGCAGTATAACACACTGTTTGGACATGAGGGCCTTTTGCATAAAATTTCCATTCATAACTCTCCTTAAATACTTTGCAGTTTGGAGCCAGTAAGGTTTTCTTATTCCAATCATTGCTGATTTCTAGTGTATTTTTGAATGTGCAAGTGGAATTTACCTCAAGGTTTTGGCATAATATACGACAAAAACATTCTTTGTCTTAACTCAGTGAAACTAAGACAGAACAAGGCTTTTTATAGAAATGATACTTGGCTTTGTAGATGACACTTATCATCCGAGTGGATGTTCCCTATAAGGATTTGTCACAGGCTACCTCTACTTAAAAGAGCACAAGTGAGATCAAAAGAACCCTTAAAAGCAGACATAATTGTTGTCTTTAGTTTGAGAAAACCACAGAGTGCAGCCCAGTCATTTTCTTTTTGTGTTGGATAACAGCCTCATAGTGACAGGTCTTCGCCTGCCCTCTGCAGGAATTAGAGAGTACCGCAGCATTAGCTCAACTAAGAGGACTGTTCAAAAGCATAAACAGCTTCCCCTCTACGGAAGTTTTATTAATCTTTACAGCATTTCCCAGTGGTGGTGCATGTTAGAGCTATTAATCAATAAAAAACTTGAACAATGTAAGTGGAAAAGCTGTGTCTAGCGTCCTGTGTAGTGTCACTTATTCATGTGACAGTAACTTAATAGCAGAGCGAGAAGTAGTTTCACTGACCCCTTCTGGTAAAATAAATTCTATCTGTGAAAGATCAACAACCACACCCAACATCACCATTGTCTTGACAGTGACGCACCCGAGTATATCAAGAGCATTGAGTTGACCTCTGCATAACTGTGTATCAAGTTTTAAATTTGACAGGGGCTAAAAAAAAAAGGTTTGTGTTTGCATTACTCTGCAAGTCCGCTTACTAATCATGGAGTGCACCATAAGAAGTGTTCACTCTTTTCTGAGTTACATTCTGGAAAAAGAAGCTGAAAATTACATGCATTTGTAAATAAGGTACCATTTAAAACACAAAACTTTAAAAACAAACAAACTGAAGTCAGACCAGAGAAATCAAATCCCGTAGATGGCATTGTGGAAAATGCTTTATTTCGCAGGTCAAAACAAAAAACCAGTTTGGGGCCACTGAGATAAATTGTCTTCAAACACTGTCATTTCCAAGTCATTCTTTCATTAAAGCAAGCACGTGGTGGCTGAATGTCCATAGGTTTGAGTGCTGTAAAGTAGAAGAGCAGGGTGTTCTCGTTCTCCATCCCAGTGTCCTCTCACTTGAAGATCTTGCCCTGGTTGAAAGCTTTACCCATGTGCTTGAATTCTCCCTCCCAGGCAAAGTATTCCTTTACCATGGTCTTGCACTCTTCGCTGTCAGGATCCAGCTTGCGCCAGCCATAGGATTCATAGTCGACCTGCCAGTCTGGAGACAGCTGGAGGGAGAACAAACAATGTTTGAATGCCTCGTTCAATGACAGGATACTATCACAACTGATTGTCAGATTAAAAGAGAGAACACTTGGACCATCAGTGTCCACAGAAATGCACAACATGAAAGCAGCTGCATTTTTGCCTTTTGAGGAAAATCACTGTAAATCCATTTAATTGGTAATACTGATTTAAACATGGTAGGTAACAGAAACCCACTAACATATAACATTTAATACTTAAGCAAATCTGAGATCTTTAGCTTTGATGTAGCTTGTGCCCATAGCATGAACCAGCCTTTTTCTCACTGACTGGGAGATGACTGGGATGAATATGGCCTCAGATTTCTCTTCCCCTGTCAGATTAAGACTTGGTGCCATGTGTGGACACTGCCTTGCCCAAAGACAGGGGGCCATCCGCTAACCAAAACCACCATCCTTGCATTTTTCCTGTCAGAAAACTATTGTCTAATGATAAGTGAATTTTTTTTTTACATTTTCATGTACTTACAGTGAAGGCCAGGTCCTGGCCTCTGAAAATCCAGATGCCAGAGATGGCGCTGTCATTGTTGGTTCCGAACAAAAGGACACTGCCAAAGGCATTCTTTCTGAGTTTGTCCAGGCGCTGGAACATACCTGTGAAAAACAAAAAGGGGGTTGAGACAATACTCATTTAATCATCTAAAGAAACAAATTGTACAGGTGTATAGCACAGCAAAACTAGAAAATCTTGTCGAGTGTTATGTCTATTAGAATAACATTTCGGCAGCTTAACAGTTTTTTACTGTGCCCATAGCATGAACCAGCCTTTTTCTCACTGACTGGGAGATGACTGGGATGAATATGGCCTCAGGTTTCTCTTCCCCTGTCAGATTAAGACTTCGTGCCATGATCTGACACTGCCTTGCCCAATGACAGGGGACCATCTATT
>JAQNCA010000032.1:13565492-13578837 GCA_029783725.1 Acanthurus tractus | reverse complement strand
TCGTTGATCCCACGTACTATAATTAACAATGTTTTACATGTTCTCATTTAATTTTGAAAGTTGTCAAAGGCAAATCAAGAAAATCATTTGGTGAAAATGTATTTCATTGAACACGTGTATGACAGGGATTTTTTTTTTTTTTACCTTTGGTAATACGTTATAATAATGAAGATTCTTACCTCATCAACTGTCTTATAACATGGGGGATTAGAGTTTGGGTCAAACTCCATTTCTGATGGGATGGACTGTAAAAACAAAGTTTTGATCAGATAACATCTATTGAGAGGTATATTAAAGCCAAACAGTTAAACAACTACTGATGTAAAGCTGACTCACATGGCGGGAGATGAAGCAAGACATGGGACCAATTTCTGTGAACAATCCAACCTGTAAAGAAATAGAGGAATGTTAAGTTTAGATATGGCACAAAAAAAATCCATAATCAATCACTATTTCATCAGCTCCACCAGAGGCATTAAGACTTCACTGGAAGCAAAGTTACAAATAAAGTTAAATCTGTTCGCTTCAACAACAAAGACTTTCTTGGGCATGAACCTCTATTAAAACGAAAGGATTTACATAAGTAAAATTGAAATTTGAATGTTCAAATAATCAGTTAAATAACACTTATCCTAAAAAAAAGGATGCTTTTCTAAAGCAAGTAAATTTACATGTTAGCTAAATAAGACAACAGTAGCAGTGCAATGTCAAGAGTAGTGCATCCTAAGGACCACGGGGAAGGATGGTGGTGGCAAGCTTTAGAGACAGACTGGAGGGATTTCATGATTTACCATCATAGAACAATCACCTTGTTAACCTGAGTGACCACAGCATCCACCACTTCCCCTTTAAATGGGCGGAACACAATGGCCTTGTACTTGACTGGGTAGAGCACAAACCCTCTCCCTGGCTGGATTACACCTGCACCAATGTTGTCGATGGTGGTGACTGCAATGACGAAGCCATACCTGACGGGGTGACACAAATAAATGTTACAACACTTCATGCAGGAATTTAACTGCAAAATTAATAACTCTGTTCAGCATATGATCAGTGTCATATTGGTTTAGAGTGCAAACCTATATCAATCCCAGTTTATCGTCACTGGTTCTTGAGTGTTACATGTAGCAAAGGTCTTATACAAACGGGGGTCCATTCGTTTATTACTACCTCCTCCTCCAAATGTGTGCACACATTTGTTACACATGAGGTTTACTGCACTTTAGCAATACCATCTGCACAGCCTACCCTTATTTATTTAACTTTACAAAGTTCTTAAGTGTAATGTCACATAAGTGAGGGATGCAGTCACTCACTTGCCAGTGCAGGTACCCTCCACTTCTGTGAAGAGCTTCTGCTTCACGGTGTTGAGGAGGTTGGGACCAAAATACCTCGGATGTAGTAAGATTTCATGCTCCAAAGAAATCTGTGGACGTAAAAATAGGTGCATTTTGAGACGCAGTAGTCTTGGTCAAATAGGTAAATTATTTTAATTCATATTTTTATTAATTCTATCCAGTAAATGCTGCCTTGGGATATCTGATGAAGACGAGTAAACTGGCCGTATTTCTGCAAGGGTAACTGTTAGAAAAAAGCTCAACTCAAACAATTATCTATGCTAACCCTACTGGGCTCGTGCTTAGCACAATTTGATAATAGAAAACATTCACTATTATTAGCCGACTATGTTGACAGAATACCAATTCGGGTACGGAGAATAAAATATATACTTACATGGTAAAACATTTCTGTAGAAATATTCAGTCCAGTTCAATCTTTTGATTAAGCATCCAAAACGTTTTTCACTAAATGAATGAAAACCAGACGCTGGTTCGCAACTAAAGTCCTTTCCGGGCTCAGGGTTCAAAGGACTTTCGTTGCCCTGGGTTCTGTCTCACAGGGTGCGCAAGGTTCGCTCAATTATAGTCAAGAGGATATTACAAAGCTTTTAGTTTATATGATAGATATAACACCTGGAGTGACTCCGATCATATATCTAGGCTTATTAACTTAAATATTTAATAAGTCGTATATCTGTATCCGGCTAGTTGGCTGTAAACTTCATAAAATACAGGCACATACGGCTGACGGCCATGGAAACACAGTCAGTCCCTTTCACAAAATAGCCTGACCCCTGTCGGTGAGGAGGGATTATGTGTGTGGGCGGGCAAAGACAGCGGGCGTGACATGGTGCTGCTCTATGATTGGTCTTTCGAATCTACTGTTAACATCTGACATAACAACGAGGATTTGAACAACTCGACAAAATATAAATGAACCCTGTCATGAACGTGCCAATATAAAGCGATAGCGTCCATAGCATTGAATTATAACCCATCGTATACGGGCTAATAGTAATTACACAACAATGACAGATGACTAACAGTTGGAAAAGACTGATATTATTTTTAATTTGACAACATCAGCAGTAGTAGTCTCGTAGTTGCTGCCCTGTTTTGCCTGACTGGAAACTCTCTGAGCTGACTTGTGGTTTTGACATTAGGCTCCAGTTCTTCGCAGCTTATTTTTCAGGTGACGAACATGGCAAGTAAGCTCGTCTCGAAGTTATTTCGCCCCCCTGCGTTCACACACCTCGTAAGTTTTTGAATACTTCATTACTCTGTTTGCCTGTGTTTGTCCTGTTTGTATGGCGCGTGTAACTCCCTCCTTCGGTCCGTCCAGGCGTCTCTCCGGTCGGGTTGTGTGTTTCGTGGGAAGGCAGCGGCGGCAATGGCGGGGACCAGAAATTTCTCCAGCGATCCGCCACCGGAGAAAATAAGTCGCTTTCCAATTCCTTACAAGAAGGAACTTCCTTATGACATAGTGGAGCTTATGGAAGAAGTTGAGTCCAAGGTAATGATAAAAAAGAGGAGGTATTTAACTCTGCTGCACTTGTTTGTCACTAGTCTAACTTTACTAAACGCTAAACTTCATGTTTTTCTTACAGGGAGGCTTCTTGCCTAATGTCTTCAAAGCTCTCTCCCACAGACCAGCAGAGTTCAGAGCCTTCTTTGCTTATTACAATGAACTCATGGGCAAAGAGACAGGTGTGTGTTTTTGTTATTTGTCTCTGTACTGTAAGTAAGTGCAAGTGGTTATGCTCAGGGGCAATGCTAGAAATTGTAGGTCAGTGGCCTGGGAAAACCAAGGGAAACCAGAGCAATCTGCCAAGATCTTAGTAATTCCCTCTAGCAATTGAGCCTGGTCCCTCTCACATTAATAGTCAGTGTGTTAAATAGTAGACATTATCCTGTGAGCTTTAAAATAATTAAAGGAGTGGGTTATGTAAATACTTGCCCCAGTTAACATGAAAAGAGAAACTAGCTCAAGAAACCAAAACTGTTTTTGTACCAGGCTGTAAACAAGTTTGTTTATGCTGTTAAGATGCCCATTTTCATATCACGGTCTATGGGGTTGGACTCTGTTTTGGAGCCAACCCCAAGTGGACATTTAAAGAAATGCAGCTTGGCCAGCAGACTCACTCTGTGCATCATCCATCCCTTTGATGACCATATTATTTATTAGTCAATAGATCCTCTTTTTCAGATATTTGCGTTTCTGGGCAGATGGTATTTGTGGAAGCAGGTGTGACACTGAATCCGTTTCGGCTTATGATCAAACAGAGGCAGGTAGTGTGGCTGACGCTGTAAATAAGGTCAGGTTGTAACAGGCAAATATCAGGGAGGGAAACACAACAGGCAGGCTTTTCATTTAGGGTCAGCATTAGCAGCTTGTACTGTTGTCTGTTTCAGTTTTATGTGGACTTCAAAGTCGCCAAATTTAGCAAGCTGAGTTTGGAGTGCTGATTAAAGAGAGAGTGAGATGGGCATAATCTTCATGAATCCTAATTGTAACAAAAGATCTGCAGAACAAATAAGGTATTAGCAATTTTGTTTTTTGATCTGTTTTTTTTTTTTTTTATCAGCTTTACAGCTTCAAATGCACTTTTTTTTTCATTTTGTGACACAGGGTTCACAGTCAGCATCATGAACCTTGACTTGCTATGTTTAAGGTCTGATGCCCTTTAGATGCAGTGGTTTGGAATATGGGCAGATTACCCCATAATCATGTTTCAGCTTTTTTAGAAGACGCCCGATAAAAAATGCACTTGATAAGAAGACATTGAGATGTGATGTGGAACAGTAGCTGTATCCTGGAAGTGGTTTGCTCTGCTTCAACTAAAATATGACTTTACAACAACTAGACCAGGTCAAACCCAACTGTGAAGTCTGCATGTGGTTATTGGATACTTGTGTTTATTCATGTTGGTGTTCGCCATTCCATCACAGAGTATTTACAGTTTTTTCTGCACCTTTCTCACATTGTCTCTACTAAGTAACTAGTATCTCTACTAATTTAGACATTGTAAGAGTCTTTAAACATAAGATTGTGCAGGTGCTTTTGATAATATTGGCACTCCCTGAATATCAGTGACCTGTTCCACAAAGCAGGTTTACTCATTAACTAAAAAACTTTGCCTAAAACTATGACCTGTTCCTCTTAGCAAAATACCCCTCCATACTTTTAAATTGTGACCTTTGGTTTGAGAAAGCATTCAAAAATTCCTTACTAAGAGCTCTTCCAAGTAGGTCTTGAGTTTAGGTTAATAAGTATTGCAGCAAGCTTGTTAAAAACACCACAAATGGTGCATGATTATCTCTAGTGGCACTGACTAACAAGCATAGTGTGGTATTTTTTCATTGTGTTGTTGCTGGATTAATGTTTTTTATTTTGTCCTGAATTCAAAATTAAATGAATTTCCGATTTCTTCCAGGCAGATTAACTAAAGCCGACCGTGAGCTGATTGTAGTTGCTACAAGTATCCACAACAGGTGCCTTTACTGTGTGGTATCCCACAGTGCACTGCATCGAATCTACTCCAAGAAACCAACACTTGCCGATCAGGTATCAACTTTAACTGATTATTTGTATGAAATGATAACTCTGCTATGAGAGTAGTGTATGATGACAGTGGACAAGAAGTTGCTGCTTGTTAAATGCTTGCTGTTAACAGATTCAGGATATTTCAGAAGATGACCATATTGTTACTGGGAACACTGGGCTATTTTCTGCCAAGTTAACAAAAAATCTAAATTGCTGTGTTCATTTCAGTTCATAAATTAAGCATTTCCTGATGCAAGCTGCACATATACTGTTTGTGTATCATGTTTTTTAATCATTCACAATTTTACATGCTTTTACTTCTCCTTTTTATGTTTCATTTAATTCCTTCCCGAATTACATTAAACATTTTACCTTGAAAACAAAATTATAAATGTCCTTTTCTTCTCCCCATTCCCAGGTACTTGTTAACTACGAGAATGCAGATTTGTCACCTCAGGAGCGTGCCATGCTGGACTTCGCAATGGCCATTTGTCGTTGTGACACCATCACCGAGCAGCATTTCCAGTCTTTGGAGGAAGTGGGCTTTGATCGAGAGGATGCCTGGGACATCGCTGCCATCGCTGCTTTCTTTGCCATGTCCAACAGACTCGCCCATCTCACCGACATGAGGCCAAATGTAGAATTTTATAATTTGGGCCGTGTACCACGGGACAAGGGCAAGGACAGATAAAAAAAAAGAATAGCGTCACTGACAAAATTATCAGAGGTCAAAAGTCATATTTGTTACTGCAGCTAAATGTGTGATGGTTGATTTTTTTATTTTGTTTCTCCCTCTCATGTGAATAATCTGATCTTTTCTAATATATGTTGAAGTGAGGTGCAATAACAGATCTACAAGTCTGCAACATGATGACAATTAAACATTATAACATTAGCAATGGAATAAATCTGTGTGTTGTGAGATCATAAATTTAAGTGTATCATAAAATTATGCACAGGAGACAAGCATCTCAAAAATGAGATTTTTTTTTAAATCAAAATGTCTCCAGCTTGAATAAATCCCATAAAATCTTGCAAAGCTTCCCAAGTTCTTTGTAATTCTTTTGTGTGTTGATGCAAAGTTATGTGTTCATTCAGATGGAGAAGCAGGATAGAGTTAATCGGAGTGTGTATTATATGTTTATCTTACTATGTATCTGTCATCAGCCCTGACATGGTTTTATTGGTGACTTAATCTGAATCATTTACCACCATGTGTCTCACTGTGTTGGAAGGCTGTCATTATTTCTGCTTATTCGTGTTAAAAAAATGTTTGTGTCTCAGTTTGTACACTGACTACTTGCCATATGATGGGGAAGAGTTTATATTTTGCACCTTTTTGCACATTAGATAAGATTTAATGGCGCAATTTTACATAGCTATCTTCTTGTAACATAAATAAATAAAATTCTTTGTTTCCTTACCTGTTTGCATAATGTGCTTTGTGTTGAATGTTGAGTGTAGATGTTTTACTTAATGCCTAGCTGCCATCCTTGTCAGTTTTCAGTGTCCAGAGCAATGTAAGCTTTTGCCTTGTCCAAAAAAAAAATCTTCTCAAAGCCTTGCCCTTTTTCATTTTTTTCTTGACAATGAGCAAGAAATTATGGATATAGATATGTAGTATGTGAAAAGTTAAAAAAGCCAGCAATCTTCTTTGGGAAATCATTTGTATTACAGTTCATTGTTTTCAGGACAGTCGGTGGTAAAAGAGTGAAAATGACAAAACAACAAAATCCTGATAAGGTTTTACCACCAGAGGGCACAACATCCATACACATGTCAGAATAGCACCTATGTAACTGTGCTGTACTTTGAACAGATTTCTATTGTAATCTTTCAGCACAAAAAACACCAAATTGTCATGTCAAGTGATGATCTGAAAGTCATCTAGACTCTAAAAGTTATTCGGATTTGCTTCAGTGGTGTCAGATCCTTCAGGCATACACACTCATATTAAGTTCTTCTGCCTGACCTTGAAACACATTTGTTAAATTGTGTGAAGCAAATCTATTGACGTTGGTGAAGGTCGTTCCCTCCCAGGGTTTGAGCTCCTGTTCTCTCCTGTCCTTGCTGCTCAGATTAAGTGTCATGTATTGCTGTTCATGTACTATTACAGCTCTTCATTAAGCACCAACAACCTTCCTGACCTCTGTGTCTCTTACTAGTATTGGAAGTAGACAACAGGCTCCAGACAAGGCTCATATATGATCTATGGCTGCCTTTTTGACACACCTTGTAGCTGTTCTAACCAACAACAGACCAGAATATTACAGTTTGTGACATCTTCTGTTTGTGGTGACTGATCACATTAAATGAGGTTAACAGCTTTCAGGCAGAGGCTTTCAACCATTTCTTATTTTACTGTTTGTACACTGATAGATAAATCAATAAGATTTAATTCCTGTTGCAAACTAGAGAGAGTCTCTGGGGAGGTTTGGCACTGTGTCTTTATCCTTTTGAGGCAGAAAAAAACAAGCAGCGATGCACATGTGAAATGAGCAGGAGAAAAGAGAGTTTAAGAACAAGAGAGAGAAGTGGTGACATTGCAGGTTAAGGAGAAAAGAAAAAGTTGTGGAGCAGTTTGATAGCTGGGTATCTGCATCACTGGCAGATCAATTCTACCAGAGGACCTTTGTTGCACATCTCCCAGCAAGCACCACCATATTTACTGTGTCACTCTTTTGCATCCGCATTATTCAATAACAACAAAAAAATGGCCAAAATATTCTAAAAAGAAACATTGGTGACCACCAGTGAACAAGACATCATTACGCAGTTTAACTTCCATGTAGATGGGCATTACAAATTTTTTAGAGCATTAGCATTAGCAAAAGGTTTAAGACTTGAGCAGCCCTCACAGTGGTTCTCAAAGTTTGAGCCAGAAATCACAGCAAATTATGAGAGGATTTTGCATACATAATGTAGTAACACAAATGAGCCCATAGTCTGAATATCACTTCACCAGTCAGGCTATACTTGCTCAAGTGGCTCTATCTGGAAAGGACGTGCAGAAAATTATGAAAGAGCCTTCTTTAGACGACCACATGAGTTATAAGGAATCATACAGCAGAAAGATAATGTGCAAAACAAAGGGCTTTAAATCTCAAATGAAAAGCCACCATGGATGAGAAACCTGTAAAAGACTTGGAAAAATTAAAGCATCTTAAGCTCCAGAACAGCTAAGGATTGAGAGTTTTTGTTAACTATTTTCAAGGTCAGAAAATGAACTTTCATTTGAAGTTTATGATGACAATGACTGTTTTTATGCCATAAAGATCAAGTCAATTCAAATTTTCCAAATTATAAAAATGACATAAATCATTTGAAAATAGGTGTTGCAGATTGTTATACAGTATTTTAACAAAATCCTGATTGTTCTTTTGAATAAGTTGTAGAATACCCTCTCTGATGACTTGTTTCACAAAAAAATCACTTTATTCCAGTAATTCACCATTCTTTGATTTGAATCTGCCGTGTCTCATTGTCTGTACACAGCAGGCTTCATTCAGTTAGGACTGAGTCAACCCTGAGAAAAGTTATCAAGGAGAAGTTTTTAAGGAAACACTTCTCAACTCAAATGCCTAATCTTGGTGTTCAGGCGGACCAGTTTAGTTCAATTTGAAACAATTTAAAGTGTTATCAGAAACTTTTACCATTCCTTACAGTTGCAGAGAAGAGGCAGAGTTGGCTGTTACAATAGGTAAAATTAATTTAAGGGAAACTTTTGAGAGATATTCTGTTCCAGTATTGCGTAAGCCCTTTTATTTATGGGGGTTCAAACTGTGCTTATGATCTGAGCATTGTGTACTTTTTATATCCTGCTAACTGTGACAAAGGTTATGATATTGTAATCCCTGTTTAGAGGATGCACGCCAAGATGAAATGTCTCTGTACGACCCTGCAGCCTGGGAAAGTCCAAAGTCCTCAGAGGCTTCCTCTCAAGCACTTTGAAGCATTGCCATTGAAGGAAAAGGATAGAAGTTAGCAGTTTTGCCACATTAAAAACTGGAAAGACACATGTTCAGTAGGGACATCCTGATTGCCTAACTTTTCTTCCCCTGCCTACAACATCTTAATACAGCTGGCTATAATACATAAGAAAGCAGTGTAATCAGAAAAATAAAAGGCACTACTGAGATCATAGTTATGCTCCAATCCCCACAATTTTGTAGCCACATGTTAAATTTATTTCAATTATTATGAGCTGAAGTTCATGCCTAAAGTATTGGTTGTAAATGTATTCTTGGAAATAAAATCACTGTCCTAGCCTGAATTTATCTGAAACAGCATTTTAAAAAAACAAACACATTCCACTCAAAATACAGAAAATAATCAAATGTAGTGGCTGTTATAAACTTATTATATGATGAGTTCTGTTGTAAAATGGCTTTTTCCTTTAACTGAGATGCTCTATTTAAACACAAGTCACATTCTCGCACTTTGTGACTTACTGAAAGGAATGCAGATGGGCTTAATTCAAACCAACAAGCACATATGGCACATTAACAAATGAATAGGCACAAGGATGAGACCATTATCCTTCTTGTTAGGAGTGTGCATGAGCATGAACGTGTATAAGCCTGCATGTGCACCATTGTGCCATTGCATATACCCAGCCATTTATGTTTAAAGCAAAGTATGTGTGACTGTTTTTTGTATTTTCAGTGAGCATTTGAAGCAGAGGTCATTCGCATTGACTTCATTTGATGAAATTTCACATGTAACAGAGCTACTGCTTGTACCAGGAGTCAAATCCCTGCAGACTTTACATCAGAGACAGAACATACAGTCAGTCACAGCTGTGACACAGAGAGGACAAAAGACAATTAATTTACAAGCTCTGAAAATAGACTGTCATTGTGAAATAGTACGCCAATTTTACTGAATACTTTAATGATGTTGGTACATGTCATCTTCACATAGTACAGTGAGAAAGTTGAGTGCAACGATTCGTGCATTTTAGAACATTAGCTATTTTTTGTTTTTCATGTTCAAGGGATTGCCTTAACACGATGGAACAAGACTGAGCATCTACAGCTATGCAACAGCTCTGTGAGGTTGCACATGGGTACACAGAGCTCACATTAGCATGCTACAATGTTCCAGTCTAAACGTTCGCAAAAAGCAATGCTAACAAGCTGATCTTTAGCTGGTGTAACCAAACATCTGTGTACCATGTTCACCATCTTAGGTAAGCCGATTGCTTGCTGCCATGAGCTAATTAGCGCTGAAAACAAAGTACAGCCCAGGCTGGCAAAATAGCTTGGAAGGTATTTGGTCACAATCTTAAGAATCAGAAAAAACAGACCTAATAATAAACCACTCAACAAAATTTTAAAGGATCACCAGAGTTACCATAACTATGACATGTAGGTTCATATTCGTACCACTGTTTGACTTCACTGAGGCAAACACTGATACACTATTTCTCCACATGACTGAAGCTCTTTCATGACCCCTCCATCAACCAGTTTAAGAAGTGTTTCAGATTAGACTGTTCCAGACTGATAATCCAAATGCACATTCAGTCAGATTACTTGAGGCCTGTGGATTATGGGTCATGCATTATCTCATATTTGCTGCTGAAAGAGAGGGAGATCTATGCTTGCACTTCTGTTGTTCATTTGAGTCTGCTGTTAAAAGACTGTTTTAATTTGCAGTGAAGAGTAATTCAGTTCCTGTAAATGCAGCTTTCAGAAATCTAACCTGAGGCCTGTCCTCTGGGCTCCTGAGCAAACTGAAACCAGTATCTCTAATGTATGGAATATTTTATCATACATCATTATGATGTAATTGGTTAATGTTAATTTTGCTTTGGTTGTTTTTTTTCTATTTCCAAAGAGTTAGGGTAGATTATGACTGAATCTATATTGTAATACTCTTAATAACCAACCTTAACAACCTTATTCTTAATCCCAGTCATAACAAAAACATCAAACTCAAGTCATCCACAGACTTCGGCACTGTTTGCACTAAGCTAGATGAAGCAGTTGCTAAAGTATAAGTGTCAAGTATTGACACAGATGGGTTTACATTAGAGTTTGCTAAAGATTAAGCATATCATACAGATGCCAGACTATACATGAGACTCAGGAGCTTGATGTATTGGGCGACCAAGGAATAAGACTGGGCTGTAATAGCTATTTCAAAAGTCAGCTTTCTCTGTGGTTGTCCTTGAAACTTGGCAAGATCATCACTTGGCAGACTCTATTGTAGGCTACATATTGCAAATGCTCTGCTCATTTGTTTGTGTGTGCCATGAATATGAATATGATTTGACTAATTTAATTGCCACCATATCTCTTCAGGGGGATTTACACGTCTCACATATAAAACTCATCTGTTGGTTTCCAGCCTGCAGACAGAGCCAAGTAAACACTTATCAAGACCTCTGGCCCACAGAGAGGAGGAAGAGCTCTGCTCTGTCAGGAAAACCATGAGGAAAGTTAGAGGAGACAAGACTGATGGATGACAGGACTCCCTGTCCAGCCATCCCTGCTGCTGCTCTCTCATTTGAAGATGTCACATTAGCATTCAGGCTGTCCCTTTTGCCACCCACTGAAATGAATCACAGCTTATTGCAGTAATGAAAGTGACATGAGAAAATTTATTAAATAATGCCTAAATAAATTACTGAAACTGAATAGCACGTAATGGAAATAGAAAACAACTAAGAAAATAGAGAACATACAGAAACAGAAAATGATCAAATAAACGGTAGTGCTAGCATCGGCAAGCTATCATTTTACAGGGACAATGCTAACACTTTGATGTTTTACCAGGTAAAGTGGTCACACTAGTTTAGTGTGTTAGCATGCAAATATTTGATAACTAGCATAAATCACAAAATATAAATAAAGAGTTTGCATTTTTTGGCAAAACTTCAAATAGTTGGTGAGTTATTTTACACTAAATTAAAGTGGTGGACCAATGCGCCAAACAACAACCAACCGTCCATAGAGCCATGCCACTAGCATTGCTAAAATGCAAGGCAAGCAAATGAACGACGAAATAGAGTAAAATATGGATAATATATACATGTTCCAAAATAGAGTAAAATGACGACAAGAAGTGATCCGACCAAGGCATTGGTTTGGATTGGAGAGTCTGTGAAGGTGAGAGACAGTTTGAACCTGAGGACCAGACAGGTGGCTGGGTGACTTGCAGGGCAGGGAGGGGGAAGACGGTCATCTGGTGTGGCAGCAGTGTCCAGCAGGGTTGTTTCTCAACTCCAACCCCCAGGGAATTGTGGGAGGGGTGGATTTATTTGGACTGGAATGAGAAAACGTGACGAGGGAGCTAGAAAGGAGGTATAGGCTCAGTGTGACATCCAGTATCTTTGCTAAGCTGACGTGTTTCAGTGTGTATTGAGGAAGGATTAGCATTTTGCTGTCGAAGGGCACCAGCCAACCATAAATACCAACAATCCTGCTCCCCATCACATAAACGCAAAGCGAGAGCTTCATTTTTCTTCTAACTATTAATGCTGGGCAAGCAGTTCAGGAAGCAGAGAGAGGTCGCTGCCTTATTGGATCATAATATCATTGAGCTTCAACCCATAACTTTTTCATGGATTTCATTACTTTCCTGCCCTTTCCTCACTTTGCCCTGTAACTCTAGTGGCCTGTTTGGTATGGATTTTAAAAAATGTACCCACAGTAAGTCTTCATCATCTACTGAAGTTGCATTATTTACAATCCCAGATTAGATCTGTATCCCCTGAAGGAAAGGAAAACCTCTCAGTTGTTGTTTCATAACTTTTTGATTCCCTGTGAAGTATACATCAGCATCACCCTGGGCTCAGCGGTCTGACCGTTTGACACTCTGAACATGCAATCTGGTCTCGCTCAGGCCCCTGCCGTGCACAGTGTGTGTGAATGTGCTTATGTGTTGATGGTTGATGGTGTACAAGCATGTTTGTGTTTACGTGCTGCAGTTCCGTCCAGACACCCAGTCTTGCACTTTGCAGACCTAGGCTGCATATCATCGGATCCGCACATCCAAGCCTCCTGTTGCTGGCCTAACATACAACAACAACAATAACAAACACAACAAACTTGTTGGTGTTGATGATATTGGGTATGTGCATCTGTTCTAATGGTTTGTTTTCCTCAAGCCTGTTGTAATTCAAATTTTCAAAATAAAAGTAACAAAATGTAATTAATGAGTGTGTGGTGATTGGCGAACAGCTTTCAGGTTTTCCTCACCATGTTTGTTATCTTCAGAGGATATGAGCATGATTGTCCTATTATTTGGTCAGACTGAGCTTTGCACAGTTACTCACAGTGATTTAGTTTAGTCAGAGAAAGACAGAAGCAGCTCGTTCATGTTTTATTGGTGGGAGTTTTTGTCTGCTTTTTTTCTGTGTTTGGGTGTGTTTTCTTTTCAGGTAGTAAAAAGAGAGGAATGCATATGCATTTATATCTTTCTACACACACACACACACACACACACACACACA
>JAQNCA010000032.1:13553487-13564519 GCA_029783725.1 Acanthurus tractus | reverse complement strand
TGCATATGCATTTATATCTTTCTACACACACACACACAGAGAGACACAGACAGGCATATGCTCTAATGCACAAAATCTCAAGGGTGTAACTAAGTTTGGGCAGAAGAAAACAGAGGAAGGTCTGTCTCTCATAAAGGAGGACAGATTAAATTTTAATACATTAAGACTTTTTTTCTTGCATTTAGGTAAAAGGCACACACAAAGCTCACATGTATACACACATGCGTGCACAAATCTATTGACATATGGACTGGCAGAGGTCACTCTCTATCATGAACTTTCCTTTTCTATCCTTACCCTGTAATCCAGCCTTGTAGCCTGTATAATGTGTTTATCCTCAATTATTAACATTCTTTGTGTTGGCCAACTGACTGGTCTCTTCCTTTAGATTTAACACCTTCTCCACTCTCTTTACATTTAAACACATTTTACAACCACACGCAACTTTGCCTAAAACAGGACTTCCTAAAAGATTTAGTAATTTGCTTGTTGCCTTGTTATTCTTTAAAAAGAAAACTATTTGTCTAGAACTCTGAGACTTCTCATCATCTCCTGCTTTCAGATATATTAAAAACAATGTATGTGTGTTCTCAACCAAAAGGACATTATTATCAGCAATAAATGTAGATCTGAGCTAGACATTGTAGATATCTTCAATGTGGATTTACATTGGCATCTCACTTTATGAGTGTGATGTATCAAATTTCTGTAACATAACTGATGCAGCTGCTCTCCTTATTAGCATGTGATCAGTCCAAAATCACAACTGATTTATGTGTTTACCATTTTCATGATCATACATTTTGATGTATGGCAGCTCCACGTAAAAAATATAGCGAAGATCCCCATGCCCATGAGCTGCCATGAGCTATGCAGTATCTTCCTCCATCATGGATTATTTCACTCATTTTTATTCCCATGCCCCAACAATAAATATTACTAAAAAAATGATTAGTATACTGAGACAGTGCAGGAGATAATATTCAGCACTTTAGTGTTGTGTGTGTTCAGTTACTCACATAGAGACACACATGCAACATAGAGGAGTGCTGGCCATTTGTCAGGAAAGTATTTTTCAGATTTAGCCTGTTGAACAAAATGTTTTTAATTCCACCCCTGCAAGGAAAAACTGATCCCCTTGCGCAGTATGATTTTATTTAAGATATCTGTCTGAATGTTTCTCATATAAACAATGAGTGAGCACTTTTTGAATATAGTTTAATACTGTGACTGTGGGGCTCAAGATGATGCCAAAGGAATTTATTTTTGAATTCCTGGCAGCAGTTTATGTTACATTTTGATATGATGATTGGGTTCAGAAAATTGCACATTGACATTGCCAAGGTTTGAGGGTTTTTGAAAGTCCTTGATTTTGCAAATTTAATAAAGTAAAACCTGACATCTAGAAATACCAACCATTCTGCTCAAAATGTGGGTGCAGTATTACTAGTCCCTTAGCACCTATAAGTTTGCATGTATACACTCATACCCACCCCTGCCAGGAAAAGCAGTAGCATGTTTAGATTTGTCTCAGTATGTACTGTTGCAAGTGTCGATATCCTTCAACATTCTTTATGACTTCATATAAGTGCAGTTGCATATGCAAATCTTCTGTCAAGTCTAAACATCTTCAGCGAAAGCAATGCTATAATACATGCTAAAACAAGTCTGAACTTGCTACAGCTTTTCCGGGGCTGGGTGGTGTTAAATGAATGAGTATGTGCATGTATATGTAAGCACATGCATGCACATTTCACAACACCAAAAGTTACCAGGTTTTCAGCACTTGTTGGCCCTGTTTTATTGTTTGGAGTTCATCCACAAAACATCAAACGATAGGAAGCAGAGATGAAGTCTTCGTTGGACACACAAAAAAAGAAATCAGAGTGTATTTCCTATGCAGCTGGAAGAAAACATGCCCCACATTCTTTGTCTTGCTTGTTTATTGGCATTTTGGAGCACAGATTTCTATTTGATTTCTTCTCCTATTTAATTTTTATCTCCCTTTCTTACCTGCTACCAAAGACAGCCTTCCTACTGCAAAGAAAACCAGAGCTTTTCTGAAAAAATGGGGATTTCCAAATTTTATTCATGGTGTCCTGATCAGATTCTTTAATTCTTTGTTATGAGATTTAAAATTCTTGTTTGACCTGTCTGAAACAGTTTAAGCTCAGGCAAATGACTTGCAGCTGAATCTGACCTTCCTATCAAGGTGTGCACATCCGTCTCACCGACAAGATGGCGCAGTGGATACATCACTGTAATAAAAGCTGAAGTTTAAGAGCCCTTTGTGACACAAACTCCAGACACTTTACTGAATCATTAGTCTTCCTAATAATCACTGAGGACACTGATGCTGGCATTCACCAGTCACACTACTTATTCTTATTTTCTCTTGATTATGTTTATTAATTTTGCACTCCAGGAATCTGACTGAACCCTGAATGAACTTTTAACTTGTAGAGTTTCTACAGAATTGAAATTATAGGCTGTTGTTATGCAAAAGTCTGTGGCGGATTTGTTTAACCCTGCAGCTGTACAATGATTCTTGGAGTCTAAAGCTATTATTTGTGTTTGGGATAATGGCTGCCACAACATAACGTGCTTTAATTTCAATTTTATTCACCAGAGTGAACTGATAAGACTTACTTGTTATTGTACTTTATGATATCTAGTTTCAGTGGCAATAAACTACTGGAAAAAGACCCGCTTTCTTCCAAACATCCCCCTCCCTTCACAATGTTTCCCCACAGATCTATCCAGAGCCTCTTTTACAGAGAATAAATAAACCTTTATTGACATACAGAGCAAAAAATTTCACACTTGGAATAACAGAGAATGAGATAAGGAGACCAATGAATATAGCTACGACAAAGAGGTGGTTGGGAGGTGAAGGTGGAACTAAACACATTAACAACTTTGTAATGTGAATCAGTCACTCGGCTCCTTCTATAAAACACAAAAACATACTAACAGCGGCCTTTAATAAATCTACAGTATATTCTCCAGTGATGGGGCAGATGAGGTTGTGGAGCTTTTTCTCTTGCTGTCCCGCTTGTAGCAACAAGTAAGTGGTGTCTGAGGTTCAAAAGTCACAAAACTCTTTATTTACAGTGACCTTTTATGTACAGTGAAATCCAACATCCAAATCCAGGAAATAATTCAAGGACATTTTTAATTAGGTACATGAATGTGTGTGTGTTTTAAAACAGTTAGTCCTCTTTTACTTATCCAGTTTACTACAGTTAAATTAACAACTTGGCTAAAAGATGTATTATACAGTTCAATAAATAGTATTTTTTTTTCTACTTCTGAAAGAAACCAGTGCATTTCGTGTTCCTCTTCATAAACAATACAAACCTGTCAACACAGTACTTAACACAATATACTTGATGTTTCATAATAAGATTGGCCTAAGCTGTTATTAAAAATACTCCATTCTGAAATATAACAGAAATGACAAAGTGTACAAGTATTCCTACTGCCTCTTAGCCTTTTGTCACAGCAATCAAATCAAGTGTTCTGCTGATCAAAAACAAAAGAAAAACAATAAAATTCACAGTGAAACATCTCATTTTAGTAACTAAACAAACAACATTACAGTGATGATACATCATCAGAAAAAGTCTGTAACTTCTAAATCTGGAGTTCAGAAGGTTGGTGTATGAGCTCAGACTGAGAGGTTAATTGCAAATGTACATTTATACATACAACACAGTTGGGATGAACTATGCAAGCAGTGAGGCGGACTCTGGTGATGTATGTTTCACTGTACAATAAATGAGCTATTTTTTTAGTGAAGATAAAACAATGATATTTACACTGTCTTTAGGATAAAGACAATTAGCCATCAAAGTATGTTCCCCTTACTGATGTTCTACTCAGCATTAAAAAAAGGAAATCTGTACAATGATCTCATCTAATGTCCCAATGATTCCCAACCTCCTGCCGACAGTCTCCCCAGTCTGCATACTCATGTCATTAATTTGTCTGACATAAAGACAGAGGGGGCAATACATGTAAGATTAATTTGGAATGTGATTTTGTAACATAATGATGCATCTTTCCAATTATCTGTTCATCAATAATTAATATTTTTTCTTTACTGGGTCAGTTTACTACATGATCTAGGCTATATTTATTTTCTTGATTTTTACAGAACCATATTGATTTTTCTCATAAAATGCTGTGTGGCCCTTGTTCTTTCCCAATGGGGGGCCCAGGCTGTAGGTTGGGAACCACATATTACCCTCTTCGACCTGTTAATCTCTTCTTTATCAGTCATCTCTCTCCAGCTATTGTAACCAGCTATGTGAAGTCCTTTGAAACTGCCTCTATAAAGTTGGGTGCTGACATCAGAATGGTGAAGGTGCAAATGATGGAGAACAGAGAGAAGGCCACCAGGCACAGCCGATCCACCACTGCTGCCGCAAACTTCCACTCGCTGCAGATGGCTTCAGCCTCGTCCTGGTCCCGAAACCGCTGGGCTATGTACGACACCTCCTCCAAGATGCGCTGGATCTCTGGTGGGGGGATGGCTATCACCCCTCCAACTCCCATCCCCAGACCTCCGACACTGCCAACTCCTCCAGGTGGCTCGGCCTCATCAGTGGGGGAGCCATGGGCACGTCCCCCAAGTGCCACCCCAGAGTCGCTGGAAGGCGGGCAGTGTGAGCCCTCTATTGGGTGGTAGTTGCTGAAGTAGAGGCTCATTGAACCATTGGAGGTGCCTGTGGGTGGGCAGGAAGTCTGAGAGAGGGGCACGCTGAGGCTTGGTACAGTGCCCATCTCTATGGAGCTCGTGCTGGAGTGGTGCTGGGAGGCATGACGGTACTTGTAACCAGGTCGCTTTCGCTCATCACCAGGTTGCTTCATACGGAGAAACCAGGCACACCAGTTCAGCAGAACCACTCGAACCTTAGAGGAAAGAAGTGCCAGTGAAACACACAATGGCATACACAATGGCACATTCACACAACTGATACAATTGACACAGATGACAAGAGTCATGATTATCTGCTTCATTCAGTCACTTACCCACTTGGGCATCTTTCCTCCATGAGGGTCATGATGGTGAAACTGCAGGACAATAACTGTCACCACCACAGACATTCCCACTATCATCATGGTGCTGGCAAAGTACTGAGCTGCCAAGTACATCAAAAAACACTGACATTAACATGCTTTTAGTTTTTGCATTTTATTAATTGTTGTATTTTTTCCCCCTATTTAAAACCAGCCTTAAGATATCCCATGGACACGTTTAGGGAACATGTACTAACAGCTTGAAATAATTCCAAAAAAATAAGCCAATTTCACACCTAACATGAAAGGAAAGCGAGTCTGATCAATCTGTGCAATAGGTTATGTTGCCAATGGGAGAAGATGCACACTTGCATGCAAACAGGGAAAATAAAAACCTGTGCATAATTTGTTACTATACAGAAAACAGGGAAAACAAACTAAAAAGCAGTAGAGGAGAGGGAGATTAGTGCTGGTTCACCAACAAGAAGGAACATTAAGAGAGGAGGGGAGCATTAACTGAGGACTAGTCACACAAACACACACACAGATATACACATTCAGTATTTTTGAGGGCTTGCCCTCCTTTCTCTTGCTTGCAAGTGATTGCAAACAAAGAGGAGCTAACAGCTAAACATGACTGCAGCTGCAACAGTGCCAGCAAAGTCAAACTTTACGTACTCTCAAGAACACAAGGGTTATGAACTTATTTGTTGAAATATATGGAAGAAAGATAGGAAGAAACAGGGAGGGAATACTTAAGTAAGTGTAGATGGATCAGCAGAGAGGTGAAGCAGAAAAAGATAAAAACAGAGGTAAGAAGAGAGAATGAGGGAAGAAGTAAGAGTGAGGACGAGGGAAATTGTATTAAAGGATGTGTTTATGAGTGTGTCCTGCTGTTTTATGGTCAATCACTTCTCACTTTGGTTTTCTTTATGGAAGAGGAGTTGCAGAAAACCGCCTACAGATATGACATATAGTAAGTCAAACTGTGGAACATATGGTCCCAAAAAGCTTTGTTGATCATGGCTGAACTAACTTAAAAATGAATTAAAGATAAAATGAGCCAAGCTAAATGGTCTTGAACAAGATAAAAGAGGTCTAACTAAACTAACTGAAGTTAAATGAACACACTGTGCTTATCTGGTGATTACTGGCTGAAGATAGAGGCAAATGGCAAATCTGGCAGCTTTCGCTTTGTATATTCACAATTGAGTTTGAGCAACTACAATAACTCAAATCAACACTTGGCAACTGTAATGCAGAGTGACATTAGTTACTCTGCATTACAGTAGCCTTTAACAGTAGCCTTTAACAAGGCTCGTAAATGTGTCCGTGTTAGCTTTGTGTTTCGATTTCAGTAAATAAAAAAAAAACTGATTAAGTGCTCTAGATGAAAAATTATCAAGCTTTTCTTCAGCAAGAGCAGGTATTATTCAATTGAAGTACTGACTAAGCATTATTTATACTACAACAACGTACAGTGGGTATGAACAATATGTTTTTTCTCTGACTAAGAGAAACCTATAAGACACAGAACTTGCAGGTTTGCAGTCTTAGCTTACATATATCTTCTCACCCACAGACAAAAAGAAAGGTATCATTTTTTCTCTTCATCCATTATTTATTTTTTTCTTTCCTCCCCAGTTTCACAGCCTATTTGTGGTGCTGACAGCCTTCGTTCTGGCCACCAAATTAACACCAAACACCATCCAGGAGCACCATGGATGATGTATAGGTGCCCTCAGGCTGCTTCTACCAAAGCCCAGCCACACACCCACAAGGTTTTTTACTTGTGATTTTTTAGAAGAGTGTATACAGCTTGGGGAGAGGTTGGACAATTACTTACATTAGAATGCTCAATAAGCAATGCATGTCTTCTGTTGCTGGTGTTTACAGGAAGTGCATAAATACTCAGAGGAACAGTAAAATTGTTACAGTGGAGTGCTTAGTAATGTCTGTGTTGATAACCTGAATCGATTGTCCCTTTTAGCATGACTGATTTTTTTATGTCCTCTGCTAAGTAAAGCTTTACACAAGAAGACAGCATGTGATCAGGTTAATGCTCTTTCTGCAACATCGACTGCCCTTTTTTGCCGTGTCTATGTCTCTTCCTCCTGATGACTGGATATGTTGCATGTCGGCGCATACACACGTAAATAAAACCCACCGATTAGAGGAACGGAGTCAGATGTGGCGGGCATGATCTCTGCTACCAGCAGCATGAAGACAGTCAGCGAAAGAAGCACAGTGATGCCTTGAGACAGAGACAAAGAGAAGGAGAGAACATAATGTTGTGTTCAGGGTCACTGGTGTATGAAATCATTCCTGTAATTATGTATGCATGTAATCAGTTATGTTCCCATGACTACAACCCAACCATTTGTCAGCTGCTGGCTCCTCTGACATGTCCAAGGTGGATTACAGCTCCAGAATCTCTCTAATGCAGGCTATGTAACTGATGACTGCTCATTTACAGTTATTCATCAAATGTCACTGGCACTGATGTGATTTCTAAGTGGATTTTAGTGGGTTTGTTGTTGTATTTTTATAAGCTTGGACATCTTCCAAAAACATTTATATATTTGTCTTGGTATATTAAAACTTCCTCTAATTGTTATTTTTTCTTTCCTGCATTGTACTTAAAAACTGTTTAACAAATAACACATTTGTGTTGTTTTGCAGTAAAGTCATTTAAGTCATTTCACTTCGAGAATTTGGTGTTCATGCGTGTTTAAGTCGCCTTTACCAAGAGAAATCTTTTCTCCAGAGTCAGCAGGTAGCAGGAAGACCAGCAGGGCCAAACCAGAGATGAGCACACAGGGGATGAGCAAATTGAGGCCGTAATATAAAGTCCTGCGGCGCATGGTGACCGTGAATGTCACATCAGGGTAGGGCTCCTTGCAGCAGTCATAGTAAAGCTCGTTGCGCTTGGCTGGCACACCTACAGGGGGAACAGAGTCATGCAGGTTAGATAGATTTGTAGACTGTAAAGTTATTCAAGTTGAAGATCTAATTAACAATAAACAATTGTAATGCTTCTATCTCTTCATGCATCTGTTAAAAGGAAGATGATCCAATTGAAGTGGACAGCACTGGATTTCAGACCACACTTTGCTTGTTTTATTTTATCCTCATATTGTTTAATCCAGACAATGATTTTATTAATGGTAGCTGAACTATCTCACCTTGAACTGCAACCCTGGGGACGTGATGTGTTACTCTCACATATGGCCTGTCCACACACCTGCCAATGTGTCAAACATTCCTATTGCATGCCATCTGGTGCAGTCTGACACCCATTTCCAGCTAGCTATCTCGCCAGGGGCACAAACGCTGGAACCTGCTGCTGCTCCATCCCAGCTGGAAACAACCCACTTAGGAGGTCTTCCAAAACTCTCCCATTTTCCATTTCATCCAGTTACAACCACCCTAACATGCTCCACAGTGAATTAATTTCTATTAACATGATACATTTGATTCCATTTTGGACACAGGAAGTTGGCGAGGCCTGGTCCCGTTGGGCGGAGCACAATAGGAGAGAGTATTTGTCAGTTAAATGTGAATAAATCAGCTTTGTTAAATTCCTGAATGTTGTTGATTTAGGGAGTATCTCACTTTATTTTGCACAGACTAAATACAGTTTATGTGACATTTTTATATGTCCCCATAAAAAAGTTTTTTTTATCTCATCTGAGAACTCAAAATCTTTGTTTTTACATTAAAACATACTTACTAAACTATACAATTACACTGTATTCTCTCTTACCCACAAGGTCCCACTCTCCATTGGGTATATACGTGGACGTGTCCACATCCAGCATCTGGAGGTCCAGGAGCCAGCCATTATGTGTCCAGGAGCCAAACTTCAAGTCACACTTTTGTACGTCAAATGGGAACCAGCGCACATCGATGTAGCAGGTGCTCTTCAAGATGCCAGGGGGGATGTACTGGCAGTGACCTGATGCATTCACCAGCACGTTGGTGTGGAAGGTTGCATCGAAACGCTCGTCCGCACTGCAGCGAAGACAGTAAAAAAGAGTAATTAAATTATCTTGCTGAAAATTGGCTTGCTGAAATGTCTTTATTGCCCTATAATTGTTTTTGAAATCACTTGATTCACATTAGCCGGCAACTACTTGGAAATTAGTTTTGTTCATTTGTACCATTGAAGAAAGAAGAGGGCTCATATTATGATAATAATATGAATAAGGTAAATGAATGTAAATTTGGATGGGAGTCACAGGAGGGTATTTTTGTCATGGTTTGGGGTTTGGGCTTGTGTCAATACTTCTGTGCTTATTTTAGTTTTTGCAGCAATATCTTGCCTTTCAATCTAATATTTACTTCCATTGCCACACCAGATATGCAGGAACAGGAACAGGAACAAAATTGGTGAAATGAGAAAACAGAAAACAACACAAATGCCTCCTTTTAGTCTCTGCAGTTCACAATCTGCTGCAATGGTGCAATGTCAGCTGCGAACAGGTTTTATATAAACTAAGGGAAACAACAAAAATTAAGTAAAAGATGGATTTTTTCCCTCTGCGTTTTAACAGAGTTCTGTGTTCATACAACATTGTGAAAGCAATTATGGTGCACACGGATCAGAGAAACGCAATTGAATATGTTGTAGTATGCATGCCAGGCTAGTAGGTGGCAGTGTAACGTTGCAAACAAGAAATTATGACAAACAGTAACAAATAAGAAGTTGGCCCTTGTAGCCTCAGCTTTCATGATTCCTGTAAATTGCTTGTTAACAGTAAAACACTAGCAAGCAACAGTAAGGGTGTAATTTTTCAACAATTTTTCAACAGTTTCCTTCTAAAACCTGTTTTTAAAAGCTAGCATTTTTTTAAGCCACCAAAACATGAGGACAGTGTCAACAAAAGGCCACAAGGCAACAAAAAGTTTACAGTTTCATGCAAAAACCACTGTTGTGTATGTGGACCATTACAAACCACAAATATCATGGAAAACCACTGAACAAAGGGGAGATTGTATTTTTTTAATTCTTGGATCAGCAAACAGTAACTTTGTGGCTGGCTAGTTGCAGTGAGGAAAATGAAGTGACCACCTAACACTGGATAAACTTCAGTCTGGCACTCCAGTTGAACTCTGAGAATTTAAAGGAAAGCTCCTCTGGTTCTGTTTTAAGTGTGAAGTTTTAAATAAAGTGCTAGGGGCAAAGTTTGAACTCCGATAATTTTGGCAGTGTCCTCTGATTTGTTTCCCTGTGCAGTATGTGGCCAAAATTCTGTTCTCGTATAAACTGATTCTAAAATAGCTGGAAGAAAGCATCCTCACTCCTCTTTCTAACTACTTTTTATCATAACATACATACGCCAGAGGACCGTACATTTTTTTGCCAGCTTACACCAATTTATTTTACAAAACTTGAAATACTATGAATTTATATAATTTGTTAGTGAGCTATATTTGTTTTGGATTATCCCTTTTCCTCTGACAGAGAAACTAATGTTATTTGAGTGTCTTAGTTAAAATTCATCTGGATTTACATGCCCCATTTAGAGTTACATAACCATTTCTCTTTATCTATTTTCATCAACAGTCAGACAGTGGGGTTTTTATCTTTTCTCTCAGTTGCTTTACTCAAAGACATGTTTACTGAAGGAGGATATTTCTCACTTGTTGACAGTCTGCGTGGAGCAAACCCGGATAAAAACCTTAAAAAGAGTCAAATACAAATCATTCAATATTCAGGGAAGAGAACATTCATAAAAACCTTAAAAAAGATTCAATTTTCTTGCAATTCTCCTTCCATACAATTCTAAAATATCTCTTTTTGTTTGACGATCCTCTGAAAAGAGACTAAAGACACATCTACTCTTCCTCCCCTTTTTGAGAATTTTTGCATCACTGAATAACAAACCTCCTGTACTGACAACTACTGCTTGTGTTAAGTTGACCGCTGAAAGCTGAGTGTCAAGATGGCTAGCCACAGGAAACATTAGAGGGATTCAGCTATAATGTTTGAGTGTTAAATGTA
>JAQNCA010000032.1:13523567-13535039 GCA_029783725.1 Acanthurus tractus | reverse complement strand
ACACACACACACACACACACACACACACACACACACAGACATTTCAGCCGGTAGGATGAAAGTATGCAAAGGAATGATCGTGGCTTTGCTCCTTAGTCTCTTTCTGCCAAGATAATCTACTGTTATTACAAAGATCATTCAATTTATTATTATATGGGACATTATTTTATCACTATTTGCTTTAGGATACCCAAAAAATATGTGACTAAGCTTCACACCTGATGAAAAATTGTTAAACACCTGCAAAACCAAGGCTGAATGTTGAGGCTAATGTGGAGATGCTTTAAAATAATTTTGAGTTCACAATTTGTCTTGTCTGTATTAACACACGTGTCCTGATGGAAGTTTAAAGAGGTATTTGTCACTATAATCACTGCTTTCCATACTATTCATGAAGTTATAGTGTTAGCATCTTCGGTGTAAAAGATTGAGGACAAAATCCACCGTCAATGAAACGTGTCTTAGCTTCTTACAGAGATGGTTATTCCAAGTTTCAAGACATCATGATTCTGTATCCATGAGGTTCAACAGGTCTTTTTTATTCCAACTATCCTGCTACAGATACATGTTAATGACACAGAAAACAGGGGGCCTCTCTTGTAACTGAGGCCCCCTGGAACCCTAATAATGTAACATGCATCCTAATGGATAAACACTAGAGAGCTGTGGTGACAAAAGGGTCAAGAGAATAAAAATGAAAGGAAAAGGCTTTAAAAACATTCCACTTACTTAATTTTTCCTCAGATTAGCTCAACATTAATTTACATGCTGAAAACAGATTCTTTCTTTTGAGGCTTATCCCTGGAAAAAGGGCAAGAATTCCCACATAAAATCATACAACTGTGAAACAAACTGCTCATTACTTAGAGTAATCTTTTTTCATACGCTTGTAAACCTGCTTGATGAATCTCAAAAACTGATGTAAGGAGCCAAGTCTATTATCCGGTCTGAAACACAACAGAGCTGAGATCCCAGAGTTCTCTGGGACAGAAGGACCAAAGTCCTGAACCTAGAGGGGGAATCAGGCTGCACAATGAAACCGCTGACAGACCACCACTCCCCAAGGGCCTCAACAGTCGACACCATGACAAAAGCAACACATCTACAGCCATTCTGAGGCAAATGTCTCGTGTTAATCTATGTGTGAGCATAAACGGGGGAAAACAGAAAGAGAAGAATAAGACTGTACATGCACAATACAATGATGATGTGGAAGAAGTGATATGATGAAGGCCAAACTCCCACTATAGATCATATTTTTCTAAAGCTGTTAAAGCTGACAAATATAAGAACAAGAGTTAACAACCCAGATTTTGGAACTGCAGCATACTGTTTGCTTGCAACCATGCTTAACATATTAACTTGACAGTGCATGACAGAGAGTGGGCGAATGAGAAAACAAAACACAGCTGAAGCTTAGCTTATCCTGATCCTCGTTTCAACGGGAATTTTCTTCACATTAAATAAAAGCACCAGATGAGACTTAAAAACACTGATATACTGACTATCTGAAATTACACTGGCCAGACTGACACATTCTGCAGCACCTTGCAGAAATCAGGCCCGTGGAGCAGCAGTCCCTCTACAATATAGTGGACGACCCCACGTTGTTGTGCCAATGAGCCCCTGCCAAAATAATGTCCACCTCAACAGAGGCCGGCCATCTGTCTCCCTTTAAGGTTATGGCCAAGACATTAAAAACTGAAATTTGACTGTCTGTGAGGAAAATATCCCAAGGGGAACTTTTTGTCTCTGTCTGTGCATGCGTTTGGAAGGTGTACTGTCTTGTATTTATGCTGTTGTTAAATAAGTTTCCTTAAAAAACCAAATAAAACCCAAGAAGGCATTTGTATTGGTTCTACTGTTACTGTTACTGTTAGCTTACTAGCTGGTCTGCCTCTAAAAAAAAACAAGTGCACACTGATTTAAATTAAGGTCAGCTCTACTATCTAATACAACATAATCTGACTAACATCTCATTATTTCACTTTCAATCATTTGGTGTGGGAATGAGTTGGGGAGGTCAGCAGTGAAGTATCCAGATGTTTAGGGGCTTTAAGTCTATATGTTGAGTGAATAGCGTATTGCTAAAGAGAGCAGCAGGAGAGGTGAGAGGGAGGGAGACACAGAAAGGAGAGATGATAATAATGAGAGGCACAAAAAGAGGGGAGATATATTAATGCAAAGGAGGGCAGAGAGGAGATGAAGGTAGAAATAGGTGAAGATAAAGGGAATCAATGGATCCTTGAACTGTTCTGAAATTTATATAGAGTCATAAAAAGTCGCTTCAATAATGTCACAAAGCTTTCTAATGGGGCTCAGTTTTGATGCTTCAGTAAAATTTCGGACATATGTTTCACATCTTGCAAGACTTTATCAAGGCAGGGTGAAGAAGGATGAACACGAGCTGAAACTGTTTTGCTTTTTTCATGCTCCAAAAAGAAAAAAACAAGATGGGTTTTAGTGTCAAGGTCGTAAATACACAGGAATGTTGATTATTATTAATACAGATTATTAGATCAAACATGTTGTTTAATTAATCTGTGCCCTATAATGTATAAATTCAGTAATTATGAGGGAGAAAGGTGGCATCAAGGAGACAGGAGAGAACCTGAACAGTGATGGATGAGGCAAATAGAGGAGAGAATTAAAGGGGATACTATTCTACAAAAGCCATCTTTCATCTCTCTACACTTTCTGGGTTGCTGTCTAGTAATGTCTTTCACTTCTCTGACTGTCTCTGACTGTCTCTCTGTACATTTCAGGTGGGTCTTCCGTGTGCATGCACATGTGCTCATTACCACTTCATGTGTGTCATGCTTGAAACAACCACTGACCCATGGACCCATCCATTAACACATCATTCTCAGCATCGTGTGACAATCTACAGAGGCGGGCAGAGATCAGAGCATGTGGACTTTTGGATGGATAGATTCATATAGGAGAGATGTATAATCTATGGCTGAGAGCTCAGAGCCCTTAAACCACGGGATGTTTAATCCTAATCCAGGAGCTAAGACCTTCGCTATGCTGGACACTGAGTGCTTGGTTGTCACATCAATACTTCTGCACACAGGTCAAACACGATGTACAGCTTTGCACATCTTTTCTGTAACTAAAACTAAAGAGAGCTCCACTGGTTGACAGGAAGTTGCATCTTGCTGTAGCATGAATGTTCAGCACTCCAGTTTTCTAACCTTTTGTAAGGATGAAAAATCAGGAACATATGGTTAGCTATCGGATAACATGGAATATTTGCGTATGATAAGTGATTGACAGGTCCAGTCTTGAACAGGCGCCAGAAAGTCGGGGACACAGGACCTGGCCAGTTGATGCAATGTTTGGCTTTTTAAGTGATTCCATATGTATTTGCTTATATTTACTCCTGGATCTTCACAGTGTCTTTGTTCTCTTCTCTCTGACTTAAACTGCATGCGCTGATATTGGAGAGCCCAGATCTGTATTTAAACATTAAATTAAACATTAAATATTACTTCTCATCCCGTGTCATCTCTTCTTTGAGGATCAACACCACAATCTTAACACATATTATAATATATTATATTATATGATATAACACCTTTACTCACTCGAAAACTGCTGCAACTGCTGACCATTTAAGCATTGTCAGTCACAGTTGGGTTAAAGTATTTATTAACTTGAGAACCATAAGTTTTATTTCCTATGATTCAAAATAACTGAATTGTAAGAGATAAAAAGGAATAAAATTAGGTGTTGATTGAACTAAAAGCTTGACTGGCTGGGCAGCATGTGGACAATCTGCAGAGTGCACACGCTATTGTTATGCTGTGCAGTTCTCTGTATTAGCATCTTCAAAAATGGCAGCCGGTCCAAGAGGTTTTTTTTTTGTTTGTTTGATGGCTAAAAAATTGCCTTTGCAAAATGAACATAAAGTACATTGCAAACTTTTATGCAATATAGAGATCATCGTTAACAGAGCAACAAACAGCTGTAACAAACAAGATCAGCTGGCCAACACACACTGCAGCATTAAACAACAAAAAACAACCCTGAGGTGAAGTAAATAACTTAGTGTTTCGTCTGTTTCACCCCAAAAACCCTGAATATCATTTATCTGTATAACCAGTTTTGTTTCACATTGTATTTGAGTGGACTGAGGACCCCGGTGAATGGTTTGGCACACATTCAACTGCAGCATGAGACTGAAAATAGAGCCCTCTTTGCCATTAATTTCATGGAGAATCACTTTTGAATAATGTCGATAATTGGTTTTAAACAAAAACTAATTTTGAATCAAATTATAAGATTCTCAAAGATTCAGATCCCTGTTATCAGTGAATGATCACCTCTTTAATACACGACAGAAACAAGGGCCTCAGAAGTCCATTAACATCAACTTTGTGATTAAACAGAGTAGAGTCTGGCAGAGCGGTTAAGCATTGCTGAGCATGGAAAAAGTAAGAGGCAGGCAGACTTTGGAAGAGTTTGCAAGACAGAAAGAGAATAAATGAAAGAGACAGAGGAAGACATTGAGAGATGAGGTGTGGCGATGGAGTCAAGCAGATAACATTAACAACATCTGTGACAAATATCGCTAACCGAACAGGTCTCCGATCCTCTCAGTCAGAGTTTGGAAAATAGATCCAATGGAGGACACATGTATCACATATGTGGTGCTGCTAAGATGTCTTTTCTTTTGCTCTTTTAACTAAACCCCAAACAAAAATATCTATCGCCCGAGGAGTGAACTTGTTCAGTCACAATTTATCTGTAATTAAACGTTTAAATCTACTTTTATAACAGTGTGTTTTGTTTGTCAGTTTAATAATCCACTCCATTATCTGTCTACACAGCTGTGTGGAGCCCAAGATGACACAAAATCATGTTTCTATTTCAAGGATACTAAATTGCTCTATCTCACCCCTGTTGGCTATTGTTTGTGTTTCCCTTGATGGACTAAAGCTGCTTATCAATGGTGCAGTGATTGTGAACATTCAGGGCCTACAAGCCGCGAACTGTTTTTAACCCCCCCATGCTCAGGAGCAAGCCTTTTTTTCTGCCATTTGTCACATGTGACTCACAATGAGATCCATAGATGTACATGCTGTAGGGATTATGTGTTAGAGTTTGGTAACCACTTTAATCTATTTGTCTGTCATTTTATGGCTATTGTTTTCATTTCCGTTGTTATTGCTATTTTATGTATTTTTGAAAGTTCATTTAAAAGACAGAAACTTGTTTCTTTCTCATTGCATGATTCAATCTTAAAAAGAGACAAACCTACATTTTGACATTCAGGATGAAATGACATGACTTGTGCAGCTTTGCAGTCCATTCATAACTTTTACAGAAGACTATAGACACACAATGACACAACACTGTCCATCCAGGAGACAGTAAAACTGTTTTTAAAAGAGAAAAGAGGACTCCTGTCACTGGCTGGTGTGTAATCTATCTCCTTTTTTCCTCCCTTCAGTCTTTCTTTCACACATTTAAGTTATTCCTCGTCCGTCCTCACACCTCAGTTAGATCTCTAAATGGATATGGAGAGGTCCGGACAGTTAAGACGGCAGGTTTGATGCTTGTTTGCACTTGATGGACACACACACAAACTGTATGAACACACAAACACTCATAAATGGAGTGTTTCAAAGCATATCTTCAGCAAAGCCGCTGTGTCACTAAGTGGTAAGTATACAACCCAGATGTTACAGATGATGGTGCTGATGGTAATGATGGTGGTATGGGGCTTAGGAGAGATTTAGAGACATGCATGCAAATCTCAGTGCGTATGAATGAGCAAACATCAACGCACACACTCTTATCATACACACATAGAAATGCATTAAACATGCAGACAGTGTTTAAAATAACTCAGTGCGGTAAATTACCCTTTTACAATCAAACATAAGTGTGACCAGACTGTTAGGAAATACCTCCAGGGTGCAGAACATTTTTTCAATAGAACAGGTGGTGATCAAATGACAGTGATGCAGTACAGTCAGAAAAACAAAGCTGCTTTAACTGCCTTCACTCAAATTCAGGTTCAATTCTTGCCTTTCATTTTAACTGTTGCTGATGCGTAAGAACAAGTTACCCGATTGTAGCCTTGAAAAATGCAAGCACCAACGCTCATTAGCATCTTTAGGAATAACAGATAAGAAACAATGACCCTAGATTTTCCAAAACATCCGCAGTAATCAGTGATTTAAGTCAAAATTATCAAAATCTCGAAGCGTTAATTAATCCAAACAAAATTTACGCACTCACAAGAGAAAGTGCGTGAAAGCAGATAAAAACTTAATAAAACGCAGACCTTATGAGCGCCTCTCTCCCAAACATACCTTTGAAAAGCATGGCCGCACAAATGTAAAATCCAAACGAACATGGTCCCCAAAACTTGTGGCACCGCATCCTGACACTGCGCAGAGGACTCCGCCAGCCCCCCACACCGGGCTCTCAGTACCGGCTACACAAGGAATCAGCTCCTGCTTGGCGCTGATGTGGACATGAGGCTGAAGAGAGACGAAGAGGAGGGAGACAAAGTGTGTGTGAGATGAAACGACCCGAATGAGTGTGGAGTTCAGTTTGCGCGTTCACGCCGCTTCATAAACACACACGGAGCTGCACGGGGACGCGCGAACGAGCCGGAGATTGAATGGATGCGTGCAACTTCCCAGGTAACCAGGGTAGCAATGTACACAGTAAAGTTTCTCTTATATTTTGAAGAGATAATCGATTTGATCAATGTCTACAACTTAATTTGTTTAAGTAATGTAAGACTTTTTCATGATTGTTTTTTTCAGTTTCTCTTAATTGTGTAAAGAATTTTTGTAGAATAGCCAATTTAAATACTGTGAAATATTCAACAATGTATCTCCTTTAAAAAATGACTTTAGTCTCTAGTTGAGCTCAGCTCAGTAGTTGTGAGTCTCGTGGACTCACCTGTCCCCAGGGTGTCCTCACATTTAAAACAGGAGCGTGCACCGGGGGTGGGGGGGCGTGTGACGTAGACGGTGTCTATGTGCGATAGTAGAGGGAGTGTGGGGTCGAAAACTGTGTCTTTTGTCCGTAGTTCACATGGAGAGATGCTCAGATAGCAAACTAATATGGGATACATATGTGATATCTCGAAAACTTGTACCATTGTGTTTACAAATGAAATACACATCATATGTAACAAGTAAAAGAATGAATAGAATAAATGAAAAATAATACAGCTCTTCACTCAGTTTATCAAAGGCTTGAAACACCAATACCAAAGGTGAGAAGAATCTTGTATTTACCGATATCCACTTCAGTATTTAGGCAGTATTGGAGTCCTTTCAAATGTTGGTATCAGTATCTTAACAGCCCCACTTGCATTATACATTTCATGTTAAGCATCATGTTGTTAGCAGGCCCAGTCCCTCCACGCAGCGGTCGCGAGTTCGATTCCGGCTCCGACCCTATCTGCATGTCACTCCCCCTCTCTTCGCCCTGTGTCCTGTCTGCTCTTCAGCTGTCCTATCAATAAAGGCATGAAAAGCCCGAAAAAATATCTTTCAAAAAAAAAAAAAAGCTGTTGCAACATTATAAGTGAGGGTGTGTCTAGGGAGCAACATGTGGCTTCATATGAAACTTGCTGAACAATATCAGTGGTGCTAATAACCACGTGCAGTCAAGGGAAAATTGTCACCTGACTCTGCAGTTTCTTCAACTCAAGGGATTTTTTTATTGCGTTTGAGCTCATTGTTTTACTCTCATCTCACCTCAGCAGGTAGCTGTATAAAGCTCTGAAGCTCTGTTAAACCCTCTGTAAACTGCCTGCCCAGCTCTGAGCAGCAAAGTCAGAGACCAGCTGGTGAACACAGTGGAGCATAAATTTATGTACATTTTGTGGACAGAGACACAACTCCAAACAAGTGCCAGTGTTGCTCTGTGTGTGCTGGATCTATAAATAAGGAATGTTTTGCTACATTTCTCCATATCAACTTTATAAATTGATAATACGTGTAAGTTGCATGTGCAATTCTTGAGCTGCTCCAGAGGGGTCAGATATTAATGCTGGTTTAAATTAAAAACAAGACCATGAAGTCATAACTACCATGAAACAAGACGCATCTCACTATGTTTTTTCAGTGCTGGACACAAACAAGCCTGAAACTCTCATAAAGAAAGCACAGAGCTCAACCCTCCTTCTCCCACAGCTGACTATCGTTCCTGAATGTGTTGTGCATGTGCAGCGCTACGATTTTCCACTTCCCAACGTTACAAAGAGGTTCATCAACTGCATTTTTTGCTGTATTTGTCACCTATTTGTGCAAAGCCTGGCTCGTAATCAAATGACCTATTTATTCGGGTCCATAAATAATTCTAGTCTCAAAAAGGATCCGACAAGCAATGAGGGGAATGCTGCACATTTCTGCAAATGTTCTCACTGCCTGGATCCCTTTTTTCCCCCCACTTCTTCCTCTCAATGGAACAGGGGCCTATCATCTAAGAAGCAGTCCTGTGCCAGTGGTATTAGACCGGTGCTTGCTTTTTTTATATATATACCCCACATGTCTACATCTCCTAAGTCTGGAGCTCCATCAGAGAAGATTTATGCTGTTGGATGTGATTTGGTAAGGAATCCCACATCTGTGTTTGCTGTAGGTGCACAGACAGCCACAGTGGGCTCAGTGAAACCTCTGATCACAACCTTCATCCTTGTACTCACTCTCACTGGGCAGACATGTTGTCAGTGACATTGAACTAATCCTCATTTTGCCAAGGAAGCCAAACGGAGCCAACTGTGGACTGAAAACCAACAAACTTGTTAAAAACTGTCATAACTTTACTAAGGTGAAGAGCTGTCCAGAGTGCTGAAATCGCCAACGCTGTGATATGTGAACAGCAGTTACACACCGATGTCAAAATGCATCAAACAAAAAAAAATAACTTACAGAAAAAGAAAAAAGTTTTAATGCCCAGTATGTCATTTCTGCAGCCTAAGCAAAACACATAAATGATACATTTGAATATGTCATTAAGTAGTGTGGGATCACGGGGGTTGTTGCCTTCATCGTTATACAACCACAGCCAGTGACAATGAATAATTGTGCCTCATCCATGAGTAAGCAATTAAATAATAGCTAACAACTTTAGACTTTCTCACTCTGATGTATCATCTGTTATTTTGCTGTGATTGTTGAATTAGCCAAAGAAGAGGAGATATGAGGTCATACTGACAACTGACCAAATAAGTTGCACTATTACATTAAAAGACATTACAAATTTTAACATTGTTGGAAACATTCAGAGAAAAAAACTTTCACTGGGCTGAAAATCTAAGATCAGGGCATCACAAAAGCCAGTTTTTTGATTGTTGAAGTCAGGATTGTCAGAAAACCTTGACATGTTTGATCTTGCAGCTCATGGTTTGAAGAGTCAGACATGCTCTGCTGTGTATGACAAAAGAGACACAAAATGTACACCAAGACAGCTATGTCAAATCAATGTCAGAACAGAATAAAAAGCCTCTAAAACAAATAAATCTAAAATCATGAAATGTTGAAACTTTTTGCATTTTCTGGAGATGGCTTGCATACAAAGAATTACTGCATTATATTAAAACTCCAACAGGATTAAGATCCGGATACACAGTGCAGTATGCCAACATTTGTGTATGAGTTTTTACAGAGAGTCAAGAAAATCTTTATTCTCCCCCATGTGTTGCCTCCTGCTTTTGGGAGGCGAGACTGTAAACATTTACCAAGGCACACCCAAGAAAAGAATACACAAACTTGCAAAACAAACCCCTTTAAAATAAAACTGCAGAAACTTGCCATCAGATAACTGCTGAGATGAAAACACAACCCAGATGCACTAGAGAGCTTTGGCTTTCAGGTGGCAGCCAAATGGTATTTGTTTAAACATCAAATATCAACCAGAAAATCTAACACTTGTAGTCTAATTTTGAAACCGTCAGTGTTGTGCCGGAGCCCACAATCTGTCCACCATTCTACTAATTAACACAGAGAGGGAATCTGAATCATGTTATGAGACTTTTATAAATACCGATCCACTGACAGGAGGTGAACACAAGCAGCAAGAGAAGACAAAGTGCATAAAAGGGTGTGAGGACCGCAGGGAGCTGTTAATTCTCCATCTTTTATGAATGAGAAGTGTTCTGCTAATGGACTTAAATGTTGTGGAGCTATTTTTTCTGTATTCTCTCTATCCTTTTTTTCCTTCCTCAGGTCCCTCTTGTCTTCTTCTACGACTCAAAACAAACAATAGAGACAGTGCCAGATTATTTTGCCTACATGAGATTTATGCGAGCACTGCCACACAAAGAAAAAGCTAAAACTAATTAAGTCACCAGTGACGATGACAGACCTCAATTCATTTCAACCAACACTCCTTCAAAAGTGACATATGTCTGTATGAAATTTTTAAATCCTATATTTTGTTAAACATCCTCCTCACTCCCTTCTCCTGTTTCTAAATTAAATATCTGAAATATTCCCCTGTCCCAGCAGGGTGCATGTGTGTGTGTGTCTGTGTGTGCGTGAGTGTGTGTGTGTGATAGAATGAGGTCAGATGAGTTTTAGTTTTGTCTGAGTCGCTACCTTTGATGTATGTAAGATGCAATACTTTTGCAGGGACACAGAGCACAAGGGTCCCACAGAAACCCAAGGTGTGTTTGTCTGTGTGTGTGTGTGTGTGTGTGTGTGTGTGTGTGTGTGTGTGTGTGTGTGTGTGTGAGTGCATGCAATTGTGAATCTGCATTTCTGTGTATGTGTGTGTGAGTGTGCACGTTGTGTGTTCGCGATCTTTAACTGTACATTCATGCTTGTCACATTGGATCTCCTCAGCTAGATGTCCTCACATTGCAGACTTTTAGTCAATAATATTTGTAGGAAATTATAAAAGCAACTGCACTCAGGCTGCTTATAGGTGCTGTATGTGTGTATTTTTCTTCCCACATGATGAAGGGCTTTGTGGTCACCCTGAAACAGCTCCTCCTCTGATGTCCTGCTGCCATTTGTCTCTGTTACACTGTACAGGTGGTGACTGAGTGTATTATGATGTCGAAAAAAAGGTCAGACCTCTCACACACATTAAGGAGTTTAGTGTGGAAAAGGTCAGTGCACACAAGGGTGAAAGAAAGATGGACAGCCAGTGTGGAAAACACGAACAGACCACAAAGTGGAGCGATGCATCGTGTGGGTGGACAATAATGTGTGATCAAAGGAAGGTTTAAATCTTCAGAGAAGAGGAGTTCACACAAATACATGCAGAGAAATACTCTTACACATTTATATACACATACTTAGAGATGCATAGGTTCATAAATAGAAGGACTTTAAATTATTGATGAGCTTTGTTCTGTAGGACTTTTAGTTATTGTCTCGGTTCATCCACTCTTATCCGCATTTCAACTTTTAGGTGGTGATTTTTGTGAAGCTGCTTCAGTATTTAAATAAGAGTGTAAATCCATCTATCAAACATAGAAATTCACTG
>JAQNCA010000032.1:13477123-13490197 GCA_029783725.1 Acanthurus tractus | reverse complement strand
GCTCTTCCGATCTCCCAAACCAGAAACTGACCTTTGAGCCAATCAGCACCAGGTCGATCTTGGCCTTGTCGTAGGTCCAGGAGCCAAACTTCATGGAGCAGTTCTGGTAGTCAAAGGGGAAGTAGGTGATGTCCATGGGGCAGGAGGATTTGAAAATAGCCGGTGGAACCCAAGTGATGGTGCCGTCATACTTCAGCAGAGCCTTTGTCTTGTCCTCCACCAGGAAGTCACCTACAGCACTGTGAGAGATGCAAATGTCAATTCACTTAAAGGCCATTACAACATTTAACTTCAAAGGTCAAAAGATGGAGTACATAAATAAGTAACATAAGCACGCAGCAGCCTGGGAGCTAATTCTGCATTCAGGCTGACAACACACATCATGGTTCTGTTTAATAAAGCATCTCAGACTCTGATCTCTAGGAATATGTAACATTCTCCTTTACTTTTCACACTAAAACGAACATACTTGTTGTATAAAACGATGTCTGGCCTCCAGATTTTATTGGATGGAACTCGTATGAACTCGATGCCATCGTACTCAGCAGGAGCCCATCTTAGTTTGTAGTCATTCCAGACCTAAAAACAGAAAAATGAGGAATGATTCGTTAAATATAAATAATGTAGTATTACTTCAAACATCCCATGAAATATGAACGTCACTCACGTGTCTCAGCCACAGATTAGTTTCCATAATCTGATTCACTTCATCCTGCAAAGACAAAAAAGTAAGCAAGAGGAAAGACACTTTTGCATTGAGAAAAAATTGATTTCTTTATTTATTCTTTACTCTCACCACTTTGACCAGTTGAGATATGGAGACCTCAAACTCCACTGTGACTGGATCAGATACATTTTCCACCGGTCGGATGAACTGGTTGTACCTCCTGAACAACCTCCGAAATAATCTGTCCTCCCCTTTTGATGAAAAACAGCCTGAAACAAAGAAGAAGAAGAAGAAGATGAAGATGAGGATATGGATCACTTGTGGATAAGTAGGGGAGACATGGAGTACATGTTTTAGTTTGTTTCAAGTGAAATAAACCCTTAACTGTTTAATCAATGTGTCTTTGTTCTGGATTGCTGTGAGAGATCGAAGTGCGCTTTGAGAGGCTTTTCCGCTGCTTGTTTACAGCAGGGAAAGAAAAGCCTGCAAGTGTTGAGGAAATCTCCAAACACAAGATGCTTTAAGCGAAACATGATGTGCCACTGGCCAGTGTGACTAAAGCAGTGCATGTGTGTGTGTGTGTGTGTGTGTGGCCCTTCGAGGCTGGACTGAAGGTTATGTGGTGGAAAACCGCCACCGGTGACACTGGTGTCTCAGATGGCACAGAGATCCATGTCTGTTCAAGCAGGAAATGTTGCCTCACTTATGACAGAAAACGCTCACACAGCCAAAACAAACTCCAGAGATCAATGAACTCCAAACCCTCTACACATTATCACAGAATAACACAGAAATGCAAAAGATTTCTCTTTTTTAACCCCCTGACTCTTTATACCATCTTTCCTTTGTCTTGTGCCTCTTACATTGGTCTTATTTCCATTGAACAACATTCTTTCTCGTAACCTTTTCACCTTGTTCTGCTACGTAATCAAACAAAGAAAACCACTGCTATTCTGTCTCACTGCATGTCCTTGGGTTTTAAACTCGCGATTCAGTTTGTTCAAACATAAAAATTGAAGCACAAGAATACATTTTTTTTAAAAGCAGAGGCCAACATAGCTTTCAATCCAAGGAGTGACGCACATGTTCCCCAACGCAGTCTTGAACCATCAAACTAGCACTTACCGATCCATTTCAGAGATGGAGGAGAAAGTGTTTCACCGAAAAGGCCAAATGGGGCACAACCCACATACACACAAATAGCCATGTTCACTGAAAAGGTTTGTTTCCTTGACAACAACTAAATAAAACATGGTCCTTTAATGGGACACTTTATTTCTGTCACTCAACTCTCCACAAACCGGAAGCTTGAAAAACTGGTTCACAACCTTCTTTTGATTTATCTTGTATCAATTTAGCCCTCATCATCCTAAAAGACATTGTTTCATAATCATTTGCAGGTAATTTCTTAATACTGAAACTTCTACATGAGGAACAGCTAAAATTTGTCAAGGTTACTTTCATGCAGGTTACATTTATTTGTACAAAGAAATTTGCCTTTCCAATTTTTTCACAGAAAGGTTCAGCTATCTAGCAATGAATAGAAAGAAAAAAATATAAAAAATATTCAGAAAAAAAAAAGATTTCATTGGCATTAACTTCAGTGACTAAACTAGTCATGGTAAACCTGGTTATGAGTGTAAGACTGGTTCGTAAGTGGTGTTTTACGTGGCAAAATATAGAGGTCAGCAGCAGAATTAATCCCTCGGAGTTCACTTCCTCTTTATTTTTGATGTATTATCTACTTGAGCATGATTGATGAGCATGTCCTCTACTGCCACAAGAACTGATACCTACCACATTCACATACCTAGAATAAAAATGGAGTGTGGGTAGGGATGATATTTTCATAAAGGACCTTTTTTTTAAGGACCTATAGGTAGAAACAAATATTTCATATTCACTGTCCATACAGTAAAGTCATAAAGTAGCTTGTCTATTTATTGCCTTTGGGAGTAGACAGATGAATATCGTGCAGACGTCTCAGATAACAGTCTGTCTGGTTTCTCATTTCCTGAAACTTGTTCATTCGCTCATGTTGACAGAATAAGAGTAAGAATAAGAGAGGAAAAGCATATCCCTTGTTAGTTTAGGGGCCATCTGAATCGCAAGCATGTTATAGTCTGAGAGTGATAAAAAAAATGAACCAGTGGATGAACCTTTTTATACAGTTTTCGCATTTTAGAGGTTGAAACAAAATGTTAATTTCTCCACACAGGAGATGAACTCAGCTCAGAGGGAGACCGAGCCTGCCGTGCTGAAGTTCAACAACGCTAACAAGACTTATGTAATCACAACATCTGGTGTTCATAAAACAAAGACCAAACACAAACATAAAGGTTAAAATAAAACAAGAACAAAATGCTGCAGCAAAAAGGAGGACACACAATTTTAGATAATATATCTATGATGACGTTTACATCTTTATGAATCTATCCTCCAAATAAATGGCAATAAATGTCAAGGTCAGATAGAGAACAAAACCACATGGTGCAGAATAATGGAGGCATAAACTATTCAAGTCCACTGAAATAAATAAATGTCAAGTTTGTGTCATTTTTATTCCCTTAAACATTTTCTGCTGCTGTTATTTTACTTTGGTGGACTGTTTAGACTCATTTTAACAGGCGGAATAATCCTAAGATGTTAACTAACTAAAAATTAATTAAACCTGTCAGATCTGGTTAAATTCTCTGTGGATAAGAAGTTGCATTAAACTATAGTGACTTCAAAACTCTAAAGAAGTTTTCCGAGGGCACTGGCAGAGACGAGTTGAGTCTTAAGGCTTAATGAAAAGGCCTCTCTCCTGAGACGCCTGTGTGATTTCAGCTCTTGGTACCTGCCATGAAAACTGCCCGCTGCTCCCTGATTCGCTGCACTGCCAGAACCTTGCTTAAGCTTCTAATTGGGCGAGGGGAAACTAGGGCAATTATAATCAGTCAATTAATTGGACCTTTTGTTCACTGTGACAAAAAAAAATGAAGCTAACTTTTTTTTTCACTGTCGGCACATGCATCCCGCTAATTCTCCTCTTTATTCTGCCTCTAAAGATCTTGAATAGCCTGAATTTAAAGTTAATTAGAGCCTTTGCCCTTTTCCCCCCTATATGATTCTGTATGTTGCTTCTGCTATTCATCAAACTCTACGGTATTGGACTTAAATTGTGCGGCACAGAAAGCATTTTTGAATAAATGTGAAAGTAGCAAAGTAAAAGATAAGGCTGAATTACAGTTTAAGAATGATTTATGATTTTCTTAAAGCAAATATAAAGTCCCTCTTACACAGAGTCAAAGTTAGAATCCAGAAAATGTATTTCCAGTTAATCGAGCAGTGGAACTTTACTTTCAATAGGTTAAAGCTTTTATATGTTACAATAATATTATGTTTTATTAAAAGCTAACTGGTTTGACAAAAGTGCACAATAAAACTAAGAGTCAGAAGCTATGCTGGCAACCCTGTGAGGCTGTAATTAGCACAGCTGTACTTTTGAGCTTAATGCTACACTAAGCATGCTAAAATGTTTATATGTAAAAGTTTAGCAGGTGTGATGTTCAGCTTCTTCATTTTAATTGAGCATGTTAGCATACTTATGTTTGATTAGCATTAAAACACAAGGCAGCAATCAAGCAGATGGGACTGGCATTAGGTTTGTAATTAGTAAATAAAGTATAGCTGTATGCAACAAAAAACTCAAGTTTATATAAATTTTGAAATATTTCACCACTTCAGAGCCACTGCCAGTGCAGCAAACAATGCACTCTCAGGATTTTCAAACATTTGCTACACAGGTCTTTTAGACCAAATGGGTCTCATCTTTCATCAGTTCACTTTTCTGAAGCCTCAGAATAAAGTTGTTAATCACTGTAGACAGCGCTGTCTTTGCCGCTCCTAATGTGAATCACATGAAATCAGCTTTACAGTCATGTTCCATTTCACCAGACGTGTGGTCTTTCCGTCCCCTGTCTCAGTGATGCTGTACAAATGTGATGAGGCTTTGTTCTGACACAGATGAAGCCAAATCAAGCAGTCATGCATTTCACCCTTAAATAGCCACATTGATTTAGAATTAGCAAAGCAAACACTAAGTCTCTCTCCGTCTCTTGTGGCTACAGGAGCCTAAAGCTGCAGCTGCCTGTGGAAGGCACTTTGATCAGGCATGTGCGTAACAGGATGAGCCTTGGAGTGAGTGGTGGACACTGAAGGAACTAATTACCCTCCAATAATACACTGCTGACAGTGTGACAGGGAAAAGAGATACAAAGTGAGAGAGAAACGGCACAGAGATGAGATAAAAGGAAAACAGTGACAGCAAGAACGGGCAGGAAAAAAAAGCGAGATGTCGTGTCTTTGCTCTCCAGGGTCGGACTGTGACATGCTGAATGACGCAGGAGAAGATCTGCAGTGATCACTGCATGTGCCGTGACCATCTCATTAAACATATATATATTGCATGTTTTAACCTATTTAATGTGTGTTTTCCTGTATAAGGGTTTTTCATACTGTACATACATGAAACTGTTTGTTCCAGTGTGTATGCACATGTTCCTATTTATGTCCTGTAAGTCCACTTACCTTTGATCTGACTCACTCTGAACAGCGTATGATTTTTTTTCATTGATGCATGAAATTTAATAGCTCGCTGCCTCCATGCTTTCATCTGAGGGGATCTAAGAGATCTGAGGTCACATTCTCTGCATATGTTATAGGAAATAGGGAAAAGAGGATATTATTTTAAATGTAAAGATGTTCTAATACAGGAAAACATGTTTAAGTAAACAAATCAAATGATTGTTCACTATAAACACTCCAAAGCAGACAGAGCCTGTAATGCCAACAAAAGAATACAGTCTGACACATCCCTCAGCCATGTCATGGCGAGAATGTACGACTCTGCAGTCCCCTTAATATCACATTGTGACCATCCAGAAATTTAAAAGAAAAAGATTTGGTTTGATTCTAGCATGACGCTTCCCTCATAATCACTGTGATGTTGCTGTTTGTTACCCAAAGACAGCAAACAGATATTCACCCCTCTACAACTCAACATAGAGTGAAAACAGTCATAAACAAAAGATCCCTGTCGAGTTTTCCCAAAAGAGTACTGAGATAAAACCAGAAGAACAAAAAAATTCAGAAATGGTTTATGTCATTAAAACTCATCTCGTGAATTTATTTATAGCAGTGATGAATGAGATCAGAAGGTACACACCCATCAAACAACAACAGGTAGATTAGCAGAGTATCACAGCAGGTAGCTTCCAAAGTAGATTAAATTCAGTATTTAGTCACACTACCTAAAAGTTAAATAGCAGATTCAGCTATGTATTTAATGTACATACTTAAAACATTCAAAATTGCGTGAGTTTAATATGTGTGAGTTCAATAATAAAGGCAACATCAGATTGTCCCATTTACAGGTTTTCTTTCTGCAGCAGGAGGAACCGCATACAACCACAACTCTGAAAAACACAGTTTAGGAACTGTGTCTGTCTGGAGTGGGAGGCTGTGGTTTTCACAGCACTCAAGTTTCAGCTGCAGGTAATTATTATTCAGTACAAATGTCTACTTATCTCTGTCACAGTGAGACTGGAAAAGACCTGTTGATCACAGACGCCAGCACCATTGACTGAATCTGGGTTAAAGATTTTTGAAATCCTCTGTGCTCCTCTGACCATAGCAAAGCTTGGTCATTTGTAAATTTAATCCCACGTAAATCTGCCATGTCCCTATTTTGCAAAGTAAGTCAGGTGCCATGAAATAAAGTACATTTATCCTGAAGAGTTTAGCAAAGTGACAATGTTCTCCTCGGTGTGATTTGCTGCAAAACATTCAACCCCCTCACACGTAGAACTGTGTTTCCATTTTAAAAGGAACAAGAAAGAAGTGGAAAGTTGCTGTCTGACCCGTTCAGGGGAGATAAGCAGCTGCCACAGTGAACGAGCTGTAATAAAATTTACCGGTTAATCTTCTGGCTGACCCTCACCTACAGCCTAAAGCCCTGAGAAGAGGGAAAGTAAAGAAAAAATGGACCCAGCTGGCCAAATGAACTGATAGCTGTAGTTTATATTTCAAGACAGACTGAAGAAGTGAAGCTGCAGCAGCTTCTCAGTGTGGCGCTCCAGACATGGGCAGGTGAATGAAAGATGGTTGTATGGATCAATGGCAGGCTCTCTCACATGCTATTCATCTGGTACATCTTTTTGTCTTGCAGACTGATATTGATTTTCCTTTCACCATCATGGTTGAAGGTTGTTGGAACCTGGATGTTAATTGCCATGTAAGAACAATAATTAATGTACGGGAGCAATCAGTGAGAGACTCTGCACAATGGGTGAGGTTCACATGGTGAAGTCAAATTTTCAGTGTAATTTCATCACCAAAGAGATCAAGTTCACACGAAATATAATTTTAACAAGACAACTGCAAGACAATCAAAGTACAAAAACCTCTGATATCTCATGAAAGTGGCAGTTTTATGCATGAACAGACATGGGATGGAGCTAAAATCCACAATTCAAGAAAGTACCAGTACCATAAATGATGCTGTACAAACTTATGAGAAGTTCACTTCTTAAAAATATCTGTAAATTATCAACTAGTTAGTTAAAGTTTTGACACAAATGCACCAAAGACACTAAGCCTTTGCCATACATGCTAATAAGGAATGGCATGTGTTACGGCCTCTCTCAATAAACACAAAAAGGGCTCAGAGGCTGCAACATATGAAGGATGCCAGAAACGTTTTTTTTGTTTAACAGATTAGATCATTTTATTTGGTAAAGTGAAATATGGGCATCATCATTTTTACCAGCGCCATGGACGTAAGGGGAGAAAAACAAACCAAAAAGGGACTGGAGACCCCGGCCAAAAGAAACAAACGACGAAAAGACTACTGAGCCAACCCAGCAATGGGCCGTAGGACCCAGTGTCTTTCTCCCTCTCTACCTAGTGGGTAGATCTAACTAAAATTGAAACAAAACCGAAAACAGGACTACCAGAAGTCTCCAGCCCAAATTAAAATAACAATCCCCACCATCAAAACCATTTAGAGTTGAACAAAGGATAGGAACTGGGACCGGCAAAACCTTGAGTACCACGCCGTCGTGCTGCCTCCTCTCTAAGCAACGCCCACCCTCCCACCTCCCGTTGCCTGCCCGTCGCTCCACCTTATATACCTGCTCTGGATGACAAATAAAAATCAGCTGGTTAATGCAGAGCGGAAAACAAGCAAGCAAGGAGGCAAGAGAGAAGGAGAGAGAGACACAGCAGCAGCAAACCAGCAGCACAGCCACCATAACAACAAAAAAAGAAATGTGCGATACCATCACACAGGCACACGTAACACATGTCATACCTTGAAAGCCTAACTGACTCGATGTACATAGATAAAACAAAACATAATCTTGTGGCATGTGAAGCTACAACCTGTAACAGTCTGCACTGTAAGTTATGCAGCCTGACTGACACAATTTAGGACACAAGAGCAGGAACTTGTTATTAAAAACAAATTCAAGTTAAAACTGGAGCCAGTCAATATCATATAAACATGTGTAAAAAGGTAAGGGGAATAAAAATAGGAGCAAAACATTCCTTCCCTCCATCTGTCTGCTGAACCTCATCTTAGATTTTCTCCTTCTCACCCGTCTCCCTCCATCCTAAAGCGTGACTCAGTTCATCGCCAGCGCTGAACACCAGGATGTCCCACAGGAATCAGGACGCAGGGCTGTCTGGAGGAGGATGTCTTTGTGTGTGTGTGAAACAGGGAGTGAAAGTGTGAGTGTGTGTGTGTGTGTGTGTGTGCTGGTGGTTGGAGAGGAGTATGATGGTTTAAGCCACTCCATGATGGGGGGGTTTTTTTGCTCTGCACTTCTCCTGTGGTGGTTACACCGTATGTGTGCGAGGGGACGCGGTGGGGGGTCGGTTGCAATAATCACACGACAATCGCGTTAAGAGGATCCTGAAGCTACCACACAGTCCTTAAGCCACACGCACAGTAACTCACACACAAACACACTCACACACACTCTGCAACTATATTGCTTCTGGGAGAGAAACCAGAGAGCAGCTCTGTAGTTAGGAGCTCAGAAGAGCATTTAAGTCTGGCAAGGGGAACAAATGTGCTTGATGATGTTGAGATGCAAGCAGACAACTCCAAACAAGTGGACTCAGATAAAAGCCACAGGGGCTTAATATAAATATTTAAAATGTTGTAAAATGTTTAACCGTTGCCTTTTATTGGCCACACCACGACTGCTGTTGATTTAAGACAGTCAGCTGTTTTCCTGATTTAAATATTTCTTGAATATTTAGCAGTCTGCGCTTGCTGTCTCTCCTGGGCTAAACTTGTTTGAAAAGGCAGATCCTCTTTGCACTGTCAACATGCAGCTGCGGCGTATTAAAATGCACAGTAAAGTGAGATAAAGGGTGACGCCTGAAACATAATGCGGATGAGATCAGTATAATGCAGGCATGGCCGGACGTCTCTGTCGGCTGTTTCTGCCGGAGATGATGTAGGGAAAGATGCTGCGGGCTGATGCATCATGCGGTTTCACTCATTTGAATCACACAGCTTCAGACCTGAAATGTGCCGATGTGAACTGTCACACACAGACTGTGGCTTTAAATGTCATAACTCCAGCTAACAGTCCCGAGCTGTAAGGATCTCTCACCTCCAAGCTTCTCTCACCAGATTGTGTTTTTTTTTTTTTTTTTAGACCTCAATCCCATGGACTGCAGGATCGGCGTTTCCCTCTGTTGTGGAGACAATTCACTCGATCCTGGATGGCAGGAAACAATACCTTCTGCAGCCCACTAATCAGACCCCCCATTGGGAGTGTGTGTGTGTGCGTCAGTGTGTGTTTTTCAGGCACTTATCTGCATACACAGCCCCTGTACAGAATCATATAAAAGCCCACACAGCCAATGAGGGATGAGGGAAGGATTGGAGGAGAGAAGAGGTTGAAGATGGCATTGGGGGTGGGGGGGGTGAGGAAGGTGAGAGCAAAATCCTTTCAATTTTACGGGGTTTTTTTTTCATCCTCAGGCCAAAGTGAACCACTTCTAACGAGCAAGGACACAGCAGTTTTCTCTCACTTGAGAAAAATCTTTTTCTACTGTGAGCGGATTGACACTGTCATCCCTTCACGCCACCTTTTTTCTTGTTCCTTTTGAAATTTGCTTAGTTCAAGGGCAAAGCCACAAAGCAGTCAGCTGTAGCAAATCTCCCCAGCTGAAGAGAATGACAGCGAGAGCGAGAGAGTCCGTCCCACGTGTCACACCGAGGCACATATCTTCCCCTCCACTCAGGTTACAGGATGTGTGAAGTCAGTGTCTCTTACGTGATGACTGGAGCGTGACAGTACGAAGGCACTAAGTGCTGCTCCCACAGGGGACTCTGGGTAACACATTCGGGACAAGCTCACTGCTGTGTTTGGGGCTTTAAATTTTTTTTTAAAAATAGAAATTTTTCATATAACATGGCAGGGATTCAACTTATAAGAGTAATTACACCTCCTACACCCTGTTCAAAGCACAGTGTGTCTGGTTTATATGAGATAAACTTAAGAGGAGTGTCAGTATGTGCAAAATGTGCAGTATCCAACATGGCTGAACAAACCAAGAAAAGACCATTTCATTTGCCTTGAAGGCAAAGTTCAGGGCAAACTTTTTCTCTCTGAGTCAAAAATCTGTGACAATTTAGTTGGTCAAAATTGAGTTCAGACCTGAATCTGAGCTGTAACAATTGTCAAAAGGACATATGTAAATCTTTTAAATTGCTTATTGATATATTAGATAGAAGTTAATATATATTTTACAGTAGAGAGGCAGGCCGACATTCCTGTAAACTATGCATGATAAATAATCAAACTAAAGTATAATTTTCCTAGAAACTTGTTTGAAATGTCATAGTTAAAAGGCTGTGTCTTTGATTTTTAACGAAAAGGTTTGTGGAGGAGTAAAATAATCAGTTTAAAGGTATTAAATAAAACGAGTACAACCTTCCTATCTGTCACACAATTTGTAAGTGAGCGAGAAAATTTTAAACACATTCTCTAAACTTAGCTGCTTCTGTCCTTACTGCGCTCTGCCTTTGCAGGGCAGCACAGAAACAGAAGCTGCAGAAAAAGACGTCAAGCACATCCACATCCTGACTGACTGGTGTTAAAGTGCAAAAACATTCTGAAAGCACTTTAAACAAAGATGCTGCAAAAATCCCTTTCAAGCAAGGTACACATAGATAGATACCCGTTATGGTTTCGCACATCCAGAAAACCTGAATCTGTGTGCTTTTTGTGGATATGAATGAGGATGCGAAACTCTGGATTAAAACAACCATTCAAGTTACAAGTGAACGCAGCACAAAAGTTTCACTATAAAGCATTATCTATTCTTTGTTCTGCTCTGTGTCCCATGGGAGCCAGTCAAAGACCCCACTTCAAAATCTGCTGTTTAAAAGCACACAGAGACTGTCAGCCTTATGTGAACCAAAGATGGAAGAAAATAGAAACTATGTGCAGAGGTGATCTGGAAACAAGACAAAAAAGGAGATTAAAAAAATGTCACATAGACAACCTGACAGAGTCCTCACAGGCCTCTGATTTAATTATGTCACAAACTGCAGACAGTAAATCAAACCACAAGGCAAATGGGAGCTTCTGATAACCTGCCCTCATTTTTTCTTGTAGCATCAGGATCTATAGACTGTCCTTTAAGCAAAGCAAACTACATCCGGCAAACATTCGCCTGCAGAAATGTACCGGAGCAAGAATCCAAACAGCTCCACAAAGAATCGTTTCCTGTACCTATCCCTGACCTCTGACCTCTGTGGGTGGAGGGAGTCAACAGCCCTTCACATCCAGGAATTAAATCAGCATTGACAGTAACTGAGCTGGAGAACGTATTTCATCCATGTGTTGACTCGTTTTGTGCATGGCTGGCTGCCTCTCAGCAGCTCCAGGGGCTGAGCTATCAGCTATAATGCGACATGTCACGATCACAGATCATCGTCTCCAATGAAAACTAACGCCTGTGAGCATGTTATTACCTTGTTAAATGGTATCCATGCATCATTGCGCTCCGTCCCTTCAACTTAGCACAGACTCTACAAGTTTCTAGAAATTATTATATTTCATTGGCTGGCGGTTTTGCGGTGAATATGCACGGTTTCGTTTCACATTCAAGGAAGAAAGCGCAGGTTTTGAGGTAAAGTACATTTTTCTGATGGGGCCGCACGCAGGACGCAAAGCAGGACACACAGCATCTGATACAAAAGTGTGACGGGGAAGATTTTCTCCACTTGATTTGCAGCGAGTTATGCTGCGCTTTCTGCAAAATCTGCCAAGTGCTGCGATAAAAAAAAAACGTGTTGCATTTGTCACAATCACACTAACCTCAATTACATCCATCAAGCTCGGTTGGAATAAAGAGAAAAGTTTGTTTTGTCCGGATTGAATTATGCTGCTTCGCTCGACTGTTCACACTGATCCTTCATCCCGAGCGCACACAGAAGGTACCTAGGTGTTTGGGTGGCCACAGATAACTTAGAAGTAATTTGACGAGCAAGGTAACAAATCACTTACGAGTCCTAAATGAGGGGATCCTAAAGTGACGAGTATAATTTTACTTACTGCGAGCCCATCACGCTGCACGGCGCGCTGTGGGTCGCTGCACTTACCTTGCGCTGCGAGGAGCACCAGGAGGAGGACGTTTGTCAGCTGCCCCGAGAAATTCATCGATACATCGGCGCTTGAAGATGCTCTCTGTGAATAAAATAGTATGCTGATGATTGAAATCTCTTCAGTATGCCTGCTACGGACGTTTTGAAGCCTTAAGATTAAAGTGACATTTTCCTTTGCGCTCCCAAACGTGGAGACCTTGGACTCGCGGTGCGCTCTGCCGACATGAACAACTTCTGCATGTCCCGCCTTCCCCCTCCCCTCTCCCTGCGTCCCGCACCCCCACCCACGCACCCAAAGGCCAAACCCAGCGACCTGACTCACAGTGACTCACAGGTAGAAAGTTTGGAATAATGAAATGGTTTCCAAATGTGGCTTTGAGATCGCCAGAGGTCCGCAAGACCCGCTGAAAAAAATTCTTTTTAGCATTCAAACTCATATTTATTCCTACATCCTGTTTATTTAAGGATTTTATTTCTGCTCTGTCCAATACAATATTCACAAACAGGACATCTATCTATCTATCTATCTATCTATCTATCTATCTATCTATCTATCTATCTATCTATCTATCAGTTTGACTGTAGTTTTGTGTATGCTGAGTTGCAAGGAATTGTCTCACATCTACAAATATCGCCCCAGAGAAAAATACAGTACACACACAAACACACACACCCACACACACACACACACCAACCCACACACACATATTTTCGCTGCTGAGCTATAAAT
>JAQNCA010000032.1:13350298-13361276 GCA_029783725.1 Acanthurus tractus | reverse complement strand
GTGTGTGTGTGTGTGTGTGTGCATGTATGTTTGTAGGTGGGAGGGGTTAGTTTTGGCTCTGGGTCTTGGTGTTGGGCAGGTAAGTGGTTTCCACAGGCCACAGGGGTCCACGGGTCACAGGGGTCCACGGGTCACAGGGGTCCACAGGCTCGGAACAGAGTAGAATGGGGGTTCATCACAAGTCTTCACGAGTAAGGATCAAGATGAAGATCATGGTCTCGATGGTGGAAATGAACTTCATGTTGTCAGGCAGGTTTCCCAAAAGCATCTTTGGTAAAAGTGGTATCGCAGTTCTTTCCACTTTTTATAAAGTAAGTGGGCCTTTGGACCAAAAGCAGCCCAGTGTCATTTTAGGTAACAGTGACACTATTAGTTAAGAAGCTTAACAAATGTTAAAACACTGCTTATCATTACAATCACCATTTTGCCAATCACTGCAATGACTGCAAAGTAAACAGTATAATGTAGCCATTATATTGAAAAGTAATCCATTAGATTCAGGAATATGTGCTTGCTTGTGTTTAATTGGCCAACTCTGTGCCTTATCTAAGCACGTCACATTGAGTTGCTGTACAACTGAAGTCACATAGATTGCACACTTAATCATAATCTACTTTAAAGCCAGGCTTGTTTGTCCTGTGGCATCTAAAGTAATCTATTTTATGTTTCCTATCTCTCTCTTCTTTGTGCTTTCTGTGAAAGCTATATATATTGCTTTTAGATCGCTAGTGTAAATTACTATTTCTTTTGCTTTTGGGAAACCAGGCCGCTCTTCCTGACTGCTGACACTCACACGTCGAGCCTCTTGCTGAAACTTTGCTGCTTTCTTAGTGTCAGCCACGGCTCGCTCCACAAAGCCCACTGACTGGTCCATGTTGCTCTCAATCCTGTCAATCATTCCACCCTGACACGTGACATGGCATCGTGGTGATGAAGAGTAACACAATTAAAGAAATGAAAAGTTAAAATAAAAAGAGCACATCGAATGGTTGTGTGATTGTCAATGTGTCTGCAGGGCAAAGGAGTGTGATCTGTATGCACACCCTGTGGGTTAAATGTGTCAAACTGTGAGGAAAGTGTAAAGCGTTGATGAAATAAGCAGAAAAAACAAAAAAAACAGGAAGAGGTCATGAGCAGACGAGTGCAGAAGTTGGCTGAATGACATTACCTTACGTGCTTTGGTCTGGTACCTTACAGCCTTTTTTGTCTGTTCCTTAGCTGCTATTATATGGTCCACCGATTTGGATACATTCTGCTCTATGTTGTCTACAATGTCACCCTGAAAAACAACACAAACAGTGAGGGTTTTTTTTCAGTTTAGTTTCAAACAAAAATGGTAAAAGAAAAAAACTCAAGCAAAAGAAAAAGATCACACGAGACAAACAGCAGGAGTGCAACCCTTACCTCAAACAAGGCTTTTCCTCAGAACGCATGGTGCAAGCAGCAAGAAATATGTGGTCAGATTTGTGTTCGTGTTTATTCTAGTGTTAAGTCTGTTCTGATGTCTACAATGATGTTTTAATGTTTTACATCTTACTTTCCATCAAAGCTGGGTGATGAGATGGAGGTGGCAGTGAAAGTAAAAGAGGTGTAAGAAAGGCATGGAGCTGGAAAAGAGGAAACAGACACAGATGCAGACTGATCACAGCTTGATCACAGAAGAGACAGGAAGACAAACAAAGAGGAGAAAATGAGTTGAGTACAGTCTGCAGTGAACACAAAGCCATGAGGAAAGGCTAAGAGTTAATGTAGAATGAATACATGAATGAAACAGGTCACAAGCTCTGACAGTAACTGAGGAATGGGCAAAATGAAGGGCAGGTGGGTGTTCAGTACCTGGCTCTCCACCAGCATGGCGATGTCTACAAACATATCGTGCAGCTCCTTGATGCTGCTTTCCAGCCGGACAATGTCTTTGTGCCTGGCTTCAATCTCACTCAGGGCTTGTTTAGAGATCCCAGAATCAACGATCTGTGCAGAGAAGAGGTTTACCGTTACCACTCAGGGCCAGTACAAACAGACATGCACCAAAAGAAAGTGTCATCACATCTGAGTTTAAATCACAATCTGTCATGTTCAATGATTTGTCTTTTATTTCTTCTGGTCAGTGTTAAAGAAAATATCAATGAGCTGGTTTAGCTTTCATCTTGCCTGAGAGAGCAGCTAACTAAACCAGCAGGAACTGAAAATGAGTGCATTTCATACCACAAAAAGGAAACTGGGGTTGCCTCTAAAAGACCTAACAACCATTGTTAGCTCTCTGACAAGAAACGTTTTTCAGGTAAAGTAGGGGCGTGTGGGTTTCAGTAAATCCAACAATTGCAGGGTGATTCAATCCAATGTATTGTATTTTTCCTCCAGTGGTGTGTGAGAAAGTGTGTAAAGGAGAGACAAACAGTAAAGCATTTAGAATAAAAGCACTACTTCACATCCTTGTAGTCCATTTCTCATCTTTAACAGTGGCACGGCAAATGTTCCAGTTAGCTAATAAACTAAAACCAGTTAAATGTTTAAATGATAGATCAGATTTTTTAGGATCATATGAAGTTTAGTTTCAAAAATATTACTGATCCTTTCTACTGTGGTAGAAAAAGGAAGATTGTAATTATTAACACTAAGATGTCCATTACACACCCAAAATGATTTATAACCCTCTCTATTTAAGTTTATGATCAGGCTTGCTCAGCTGGTCAAGGTTTCCAGGCGTGTGAGACATTTAGCTGTTATCAGATCTGTAAATGTCATGTTGAGCTGAGTAACCTTGTAATAGAGAGTCTTCCCCATATGTACTGGGAACCACCACTCTCTGAGCTAAATAGGCAAAGTACAGTTCCCATACAAATACAAAATACATTGTACCCATGTGGTTCTCTGAAAAGTTGAGACACACTGGTATTTATTTTCCAGTATGAAACAAGGAAGCACTGCTCTCGTTGGCCAAAATCACAATGAAGCAAATAATCCCCTGAAAAAAAAGTAAAAGTTTTAAAGTAAAGTTTTTCAAAGTAAAGTTTCCTGAACTTGATTCAATGCTAACTGACTGTTGGACAGTTTGTCAGATGAGGAGTAAGGCACTCAAGAGGGCGGGCTGACTCTTAAGCCAAGTCACAAGCACAGCTAATCTTTAACCAGTTCTCACCAGGCAATTTTACTGAGAAACTGACAACTTGGCTTTCTCTCAGCTTAACCACATGGTGATCACACACTCACACACACACACACATACACATACACATACACATACCCCTGCAGTAAACACAGCAGCATTGCCGCTCTCCAACATTTCCTCAAGTTCTTCATCTGTTGTTGCTTTTCCAGCTGGCGACCACAGATAAGGAAAGGAAATAAAAAAGTTAATGACAAAGAAATCCACGGGATCATCACATGAATTTATGGCTTTGTATGAGGATGTCACTCACTGATCTCCAGCTGTCTCTGAATACGGCCTTTACTCCTCTCCCTGAAGTCCACTTGGGCTTCATTATACTTTGTCATTACCTCCACAAATTTCCTGGACAGCACTGCATGCTGGAAGACAACAAGAGAAAATTAGTTTACACGAATCTCGCTAGATGTGCTGACAATTTGTCTCAAATGAGGAAAAAATGTCCGAACCAAATCACTTCTTGCAAATGTTAAACATTTATTTCATAACTGTTCAAGACTATTGTTGTTTATAATGGTAATAAGAAAAAGAGGCAGAGGGATATAAAAAGAGAAAAACAGAGAGGACTTACACAAAAAAGAAAAAGAAGACTGGGGGGCCTCCTGAGACTTTAGATGGAAATCATTTACCTGTGATTTACGTATCCGCATGTCAGCTGACACCCTCTCCTGCTCCTCTGACTCCAGATTTCTCTCGATGGCTGGAAAGAAACCCAAATGACTTTATGATTCAATGTTGTCGATTTTTTTTAGACACATCTAACATAATATTCAATAAACACCTTCCCATGATCCTTGCTTACAAGCTGTGTGTGTGTATGTGTGGCAGAGATAGGCAAACTTACTCTTGAGTTTGTTTCTTGCATTGTTGGCCATCTTCTTTATGTCATTGGTGATTGCCTCCAAGTCATCCTGTGTTTCTGGGAAGAAAGGGACGTGACAGCTAAACATATTACTGCAAACACAAAAATCTGTCATCTTTAAAAGTTACCACTTGAGTTTCAGAGGCAGTAAAGCTACATAAACTAACAAATTTTTTATTATCTGGCTTAAGAAATTCATTTTTTTATGACTGGTTACAGCAATACATAGCTTACTGAATCAGTTTCATGCAAAAAAAAGACTTCCTCTTCAGTCTGATTTTAGTCTGATTTTTACAAGTAAGTGCAGCTTGCAATGTAAAGGAATTACTGAGGGTTAGAATTAGGTAAGAAACACATTCCTTGTATGACAGTAGGTAAATAGATTCAGATAAACACACGTGCAGAAGCTGGAAAAAAGAGCTGGAATAAGAAGATCATGGTGAGGTATCTTACTCTGATCTGATGTGGGAGCAGACAGGATGACTGAATAAAGCTTTTTGACTTCAGCCACATTTTCATCAATTTTATCAATGCTGTTCCTGATGTCCTCAATCTGAAAACAGACACATACACACAAATACATAGATACCATAAGGCCAAAAAGCACAAACTTAAACACAAACACACTATAGTACACTGATAGCTAACACTAACCTGACAGAAGAACTCGTCCATGAAGGCTGCGTTGTCCACAGCAATCTCCACCTCGTCATCATCTTGATCACATGTCTGACAGGATAAAAGCAAAGGTTCTTTCAGAGAACGTTTTGGACAGAAAGAGTGTATGAATAATATTACACAAGTTATTATGCTTCTCCTGTTACATGTAATGCCTCATACATTTTATTTATATAAATTTTGTTAGATCAATTTGTGGTCTTAAATTTTGTCTCAATGTTTTTTTAGGTTCAACTGGTGCAGCTGGAGGGTAACTCGTGAATTCGTGTTGAATCTAACCAGGGCTCTTCTTTTTCCATCTACCCCAAGGCTGAACCCACCTAAATTACTTAACCCTTTTCTGTTTGTACTTCAGACCTTTTTGACAAAAATTGATTGCTGTTATTGAGTTAAGTTAGTCGATAAATAGTCCACAACAGAACCTCCCCCAGCTATGACCTGTCATCTTTTCTTTTTGGTTTCTCTATGGAATAAACAAATAAGTAATAAACGGTACATTTACAAGCTTTACAGGTGCTGGTGGATTCTGCTACTTTTGGACAGAGTCAGGCTAGCTGTTACACCCTGTTTCCAGTCTTAATGCTAAGCTAAGCCAACCAGCTGCTGGCTTTGGCTTCATATCTAGTGTTCAGACATTAAAGCGGTTGTTGTTGATACTTGTTTAAATTTGATTCTGAAGCATTTTCCCAGGACTTCATAATGTTGTGATCTAAATTATTAACATTTTTATGATTATCTTAGAACAGTAAGAACTTCCATAGGCCAAAACTAGTGTATTTTAATTTGGCGTCCAACATAACTGAGTAATTGTTTAGAAAAACATTTTAATGTCCAATTGTAAATTCCACTAAACAGCATTTTGTCCTTGAACTTCTACTAACCGATGAAATTGCTTCCAGGCTTGCAGCTTATCATGATACAAATTATTCTGACCATAATCAGCCTGTTAAAACTATTTAACTCTATGAGGAAGTTTTATCTGCTGAAGTCATAAATGTGCCACAATGACAGTCAGTAAACACTGGGCAGCGTCACATCAGCACAGCTGCTGAATATTTACACGGTGGAGGAATAGGATCGAGCTCCAGGAACTTAACCAAGGTTCAACAGACTGTGACTGTAAGGAAGAAGCCACAGCTGAGGTGCGGAGTAAACACACTTCATATCATCGTGCCACGCCCTGATGCTCGCATGTGGAAGAGAAACCAGAGTGAAACAGTTTACTGAAAGGGATGCTAGGAAACAATATGCACACTTCCTTTAAAGGGATAGTTTACACAAAACTGAAATTTCAGATAATTTCCACTAGAAATTGACAGGAGCTGCATTCATGTTAGCACACAAGTAGTTCAAAAAGCTCTCCCGAGACATAAGACATACAGCTGCAGTGGTGTTGCTTTCTCATTGATCTTGTGTCTCACAAGAGTTTTTAAATATGTATGCGCTAACATAAACATGGTTCCTGGGTGGCTACAGAGAGATATTTTGGCTAATAACAGCGTTAACATCACCATTTTCAGTTATGTTGGACTTTTGAGTCTTTCGGACACTATGATGACACCACATAAGCATTATGGAGGTATGTTACTTTTTCCTTCTGTTTATTTTTTTCCATTTGAATCTGTGGCCACCATAGGCTTCCTTGTAAAGCATGGTGTGAATTCTTTTCCCTTTCTGAAACTCCAGAAGGACTATGTGAATTAGAAAATGTCACCAGGGCCTCTGTTGACATATTGGTGAGTAAGAAATAGGTGATATATTTTAACTCTAGGTGAACTATTCCTTTAATTACTCCAGCATTATAAAGAAAAATGTGTTTTCATTAAAAACCTTAAGAGAGTTAAGGTTGGCCCACAAACCTCTGCACTCTTTTGCAACAGCTGACAGAGTCTGAAGTCAGTGCACTTGATTTTCTGAAGAAAGTCGGTCTGGATCAAAGTCAAAGTCAAGTCACGGACAAGATTAGTCAGTACACCTGTACACTTTCCTGCATTCTCACCTAATTTCACCTCAGCCTATGAACTATTAATCTCAATTATTATTATTAATATTTCACTTCATTTACACTGCACAACAAAGATTCTAAATTTAACTATTCTCTATTTTCCAAAAGGACTTTGTAATCATATCTCAATTGTTACTATAAATGCAATAAAAAAGTAAGTTTAAAGTATCCTTTAATTTTTTTTTACTCGCAGCAATCATTATTGTCACTGCTTGTTTGATTGGATGTTCATGTTAACTTTGATTGTGTGTTTTAGATCATAATTATTTATTTAATGTTTGCAGAATGGCAGAAGGAAGCTACAAAATCACTAACAAGCAAACAGAAACACACTTTGTTGTTTAATTTTAAATATTTTTGTCTAACCTGAGAAATTTTGTTATCGCAAAACACACATTTATTGAGAATTTTAATGTATAAATTTAAGTATAACACTACCTTTGGGAACAAAACAGTTCAAAGTAAGTATCATCCAAACTTTAAAGACTTAATACAAATCCAATAAGAAGGTTTTGGCAAAATTTTATTTTTGTTTGTATCAAGTTTGAATACAGTTTATTTCATAATGCAATGTCAAATTTCTGTTTTTGTCAGTGGAGTCAGGCAGCTTTGAGGAGAGCAATAAAACGATTGTTTCTGACTGTTCTTAAGTATTCATAACCCGTCTCACGCCACATCACCCATTAGTTGCTCTGATAGGTTGTAGGTTCATTTATCTCCAGGGACATTTTGGTTTGAGCTCATTTATAACACCCCTTAAAAAAATCTAAATGAATTGAGAGGCTCCACTATGATTTGTATTTGTAAAACATACAGTGATATAAGGGTAACATTGAGTCTTGCTCTTAAGCAAAATGATAACTTAGGAAAATATTCACCAGATACACGACCAATAAATATATCCAGCAGTTGTAGCCTCAATGGTAATATTTTCTACAAGAGCACATCGTCCCCTCTGCTTAAATGCAGAGTTTCAGAAGGTCAACCTTATAACCCGTCATCTGATATTTGAATAGCAAATGTAGCTTAGACTATTTGGTTTAGGCTGCTGTAACTAACAACAGTTTTGAATACAGAAATCATTGGACACACACACTCTGTCACTCCACATGTGTTCAGATCTCTTAGCGAGTTATTCATTGAATATGCAGCTGCAGCACTCTGGTCCACACATTGTGCAGCCGCACCACATTTCTGCTGTACTGAGATAAGAGCGAGCAAACACTTCCTTCCAGTGTCTCTCATTCAGCAAAACTAAGGGGTAAGATCCTGACGTGCGAAACAAATGGATCAAAAAAACCTAACGGACAACAATGGCCGCATACACAGGCACAAGCGTTTGTGTGTAACATCAGCTTGATACTGACAGGAACAGCCAGAGGGAGTAACTTTATCAAAGTCATGAAGGAAGCTTTCACAACATCCCCCATGTAGCTTACTCATTCATGTTATGACTCAACTAAGAGACAAATAATACTGGTATAAGGCATCAGGACAAACTTGAGGTGAACGTACAAGCACTTACTCGATTATTTTATTAGACACTGTAATTCATATTATTTTAACCTTCAGTGTTGAAGGCTGTTTCAAACAGTGCAACCACAGGTATCTGGTATTTTGAAGGCCATAGTGTTCTGCAGATACAAATTAATAGATTGACAGTATTTACAGCATGAAAAACTGTCTGAAATATTGTCAAATGTCAAGGGAAAGTAAGACCTATCCACTAATCTTTATTTCCATAAATTAACTGGGAACAAACTAGATTTCATGTCATTCTGTGTAACCGAACATGTTGACAGACAGAGAGAACTGTGAAGAAGCAAATTAGATGAGATAGCAAATTAGATTTTCTCTCATTTTGTGACTAAAGGCAACAAAATACTGTAATCTCTTGCTTGGTTACATGAAGATTGCATGATTATCAAAAGCCTAGAAACTCACTGAATAATATTTGAACAACTTGACATTGATATTTAAAAAAGAGGAACACCCTCTGTACATTACTGTTTGAGCAATTGTTGCGTTGGCATCGATGCTAGCCGGTTCTTTATACTCAAATCACTTAATTACACTTGTTTTGCATACAAAGCCCCATATGTCAAGTTACATAATTCCTCTCAACAAGGCAATGACTAGCAAGAGGCTTTACAGAGGCAGACATACTGATCCACTGCCTCTTTGATGCAACAAACGGACTTACCCTTTTGTACTGGTTGTTAAGGAAGTACGATCTATTGAGCAAACTAGTAAAGAGTGATCAAACCCACAATTAGAATAATAAAGCACTAAAGGACTGAGATCATCCCATCAGCCTTTTCTGCACTACCAAGGCAAAATATATGTATGTATGTTGACCTGCTCTTGGGCAAGCACAGTAACTACCTGCGACATGCATGACTCATTATGACATAGAAAAGTATTCAAACACAAACCAACAAGTTTTACTCCAATCAAAGCCACGTTCAATGTCCAACACCCTCTTCCCACCTCTTTCCCATGGCTCCCTCAAGATATAGGGAGCTGATTAACTGTCAGACTTTGTCTCTAAGGATCATAAATGACGAAACAGTGCCGGGTAAAATACACTTGACTAAACAAATACTCAACTGTGCAGACAAGGCAGTCATATAAAGCAGGCAATTTGATGACATCTTGGGCCTAAAGGAAGATGCCATTGTTATCTTCTGCAGTTTTCTCAGCAGACACTTCAACAGTAGAAATAAATTTTCATTGCACTCCTATGCACTATTTACCACTGGATGAATCGGAAATAACTAAGAGCTATCATTGCAACAAGAAAGGGACATGGTGTTGAATTTAAAGCAACACAGTGACTGAAACCTGAAATTTCCCATCAAAAGTTATGTTAAAGCAATGCTTTAGGTCTAACAAGAGTTTTAAAGACTGAGTGTGCCACAGAAGAAGTCATGTTAGGTCTGTTACAATTTCCCCATTCATTGTGCTGATACATGAGCGGGATGCAGAGGCAAAGTAACAACTGCCGTCAACTGGTCCTGTATTACAGCGTGGAAAAACACTGTGCACAAAGAAATGAAAAAGATATGGCTTTTCACCGATAATTCAGAATCACAGAAAACTGCTGTCAAGGTAATCCCAGACTTCATTCTGGGTAATGGTAGTGAAATATGGGAAACATGGTGACTGTGTCAACCTATGCTCTTAGCACTTTTAAAACTGTCCAAGCAAGAAATGGTTTTCAGAGTTTACCAAGCAGCCTGCAGTATGAGCGTGTGAGCAGCTCCAGGTTAATCTACAAGTCAACATTTCTTGTTGCTTTTCTTTCCTAAAGTCTACAGTATGTGAGGTGATTACGGTGTTGGCATGAGCATACATTCCCCTGATCATATGCCTCCTTTACACACTCTCTCTCACACACACACACACCAATAGACAGCCTAAGATTACTGCCGCCGAGTTAAACATTAGAGAGGATATTCACGAAGGGAAACAAAGGCGGGGGTGAGGGTGGATAATGAATAAAGATAAAGGAAGAGAGAAATAAAGACTGGAAAAATTGGTGGGATAGAGGCAAACAGGTCTGTGGGTCTTATGGTATATATTGTCAACTTCTCCATGGATGTATGACCTACTTAACTTGTTATTTGTACTTCCTTGACCTGAAAGGAAGCCAGCTGTTTGAGATACAGACGCCTGAGGGGATACCGCAGTTCAACAACTTTAAACACAGCAAATATTTGGCCAGCAGTTTCGGGTGGCTATGGCAACACATCCCGATTTGGGTTGCAATTGGATTAAGGCCTCACCCCTCTGTTCAGCGAGTGTATTCACTGTCATTAGGAAATTTTGACTGGAAAAAATATTAGTAGGAATGGATGTCAGTTGATAATGGCTGCTCTGTTGCTGATGTGTAGGATTTTTCATCTCACTGAGAAGGATGTTTGCAAAAGGTATCAAAGATTTTGGTTCAACATATTTTACCTGTAGATGCCGTATAGTATCCATTATAAGACATCTAATTACATCATAATCATTTTCATCAGTGAATGACCATTAAAATTTCAGCAGTCTATCGAACAATTCTCAGAGTCAGAGGTGACATCTTCAAATAGCTCATTATTGTCTACAAAAGTAAAAAACTCAGATACTTTTCATAAACATTGATATAAAACAGATGTAACACTACTGCTCACGTCTGAGACACCTGGGCTATATATTTTGACATTCTTGCTTGAGAAACAGCTTCAACATTATCAGAACTTTACTTCTTAATTCCTTACTTCAT
>JAQNCA010000032.1:13312656-13328562 GCA_029783725.1 Acanthurus tractus | reverse complement strand
TCTTCTGTTGTTTTTCCGATGGTGGGGGTCATCAGAAAGCGTGGCCAGCACAAAGTTCCCCTCCAGGACACTGTCTGTTACTGAAAGCACTATAGGGCTGACACATACGATGTAAAGGTCAGCACATGTGGCACTACAAGGGATTAACTCACATCTGTATCTCAGTACACTTACCTGCCCGGTTCATCAAAGTACATAGAAATAGGGAGACCAGTAGACTCTGCAAACACTAACAAACCCTGGAGGAGAGATGACAGAATCCTCCTTAATATACCACTTTTGAGAAAATCAATGCAAAAAACCAAAACAAAACACAGCTTATATTTAAATTTCTGCAAAAACTTCTTTCTCTCAAAGTGCTTCTCTCCTTCTCATCTTTTTTCTAGTCTTTTCTGTTCTGACTAATCCTGTTATTCCTTTGCTCCATTATTCCTCCTTTTGTCAACTGTCTCACCCGCAACTCCTTCAGACAAAAGGTGATGCTGCTGTGAGCCTGGATGGCGAAATGATCGAATTCATCTGAAGCCAGACACAGCTCTGTCAGCATTGCTTTGGATTGGTCTGAGAAGGAAACAGGCAGCAAGAAAAAAAAAGACGAAGAGTGGGAGAGTGAATGGAGAACAAAAGCAAGAAGAAATTTTAACATGATAATAAACTTCATATGTGCTATTCTATTGCTGTTAACTCGCAGAATTAAGGAACTACTTCTATTAGCTCAAGAGTGCAATTTTACACAACGCAATTCTGCTGTTCTTCCTTTCTACCACCAGGGGGCACTATTGGGTTCATAACTGTCTTCTTTCCCTATCAATTACTTCTACATGTCAATAAAACTCACACAGCAATGTGTTTTGTTTCTTTGGAAACATGATGACTTCTTTGGGCTGAAGTTTAATAAATATCATTAAAGCATTTATTAATAATTTTAATACTTATTTGAGAATACATCTTTAAACTTATGAATATTTATAAAAAATAATCTTATTTTAAACATATATAAGTTCTGCCACACAAAAATGTTGTTCTTCATGATTCTTGATTACTTAAATTTTCATGGTTAGATTATTTGGATTAGTATGAATAAACAGTGAACTATGACTGCACAGAATACGGTTTGTAAGTGTTAGAAGTAAATGCTTTTGAAGCTGCTTGATGAAAAACTCACCTTCTTCCTCCACATGGTTTCTGACCCACATCCGCTCATCACTCACTGACACAGTCACTTCTTCCAGAGAAGGAGGGAAGTGCACAACCGTGTCCACCAGCAGCCTGAGAGCAGAAGAAAACAGAAAGTGAGCTGTGAGTAAGGAAGGACAGAATAAAGTAGAGCAAAGGTATCTTGTGTGGTTGGACCAGTGTTAGTTTGCTAATGTTGCTGATACTGAACTCTGTGCAGGATTCTCATTGACAACAGCTGCAAAATTTCTTTCTGTAAATGTCATGTATTCATGCAATAAAATTATTGTAGCCTAAAAATACGCATGGGTCTTATAAAAGCAATAATTTTTACACAGTAGTTACGAGATCACTATGATGTTTCTACAAAAGAATATACCCACCTGGGCTGGGACCTGAATTCATTTGCATAGCTCTCTCTATCAAATACTGCCTGTAAGCTCTCACTGTCCTGGAAAGACAGGTTATGTGTCTTCAGGAGGCCTATGGATGACATAATAAAACAAATGCAATGAATGCATGATGTGCTACAAAGAATATAACAGATGTCAGTGTAAATGAGAAGCAATTTTTTTGAAATCATAATTGTTAAGCATAGCGAACCATCTAGAAAGAAGTGAGGTACTGTTACCATGTTTGCAGTGTAGGGTGAAGGTGAGGCGGTCCTTCTGCTCGTCCAGCTTGATGTGACACTTTTCCACTGTCTTCTCCAGAGATGCAAGAGACCTAAATACAGCCTGCACACTCTGACTCACAAATGAAGGAACATTAAGATGGATTAAAGATTTTTGTACCCAAACAAACAGGACCATAACTCTGTTTATGTGCACTAAAACATTCTGGTAATGTCCTACTTAAGCTTATGATCTAATCTGACAAACAAAACAAAACAAAACAAAAACAAAAAAACCCTGCACACAACATTTTAGTCTCCTATTAGAGACTACATATTAGATATTTATGCACCTTATTTTATACCCTAATACAATGAATTTTGACATGCACAACATTTTTATTTTTGACCATTTAGCTGCTTGGTAACACATCATTCACCCTTTGAAATTAATGCCTCGTAAAACTATTAAAACAAGGAAGCACAGGGGTTTTGCATAGCTCGCACAAAGATAACAACAAGGCTTTAACACAGTTGCAACATGACAGAAACTCTCTTGTTTGAAGTCTAGTATAAAAAGAAACCGATGTTCATTCTCGACTCTTTCTGAATTAGTGATTTCAAGTGAACAGTGAGTTTATTTTTTTGGTTTTAAAAAAAAATCCAATGGCTTGTATGATAAAAAGTTGTGATATTAAAGGACAGGAACCGATTGCACAGTATTTGAGCCCGTTTAACAGGGCTTTGTGTTTGCCATAGACAAGAGGGCTGAAAAACACTAATAAAGATGATGACAGTCCATGTAAATGCGTTGAATATGACTTTAAAGAACCGTAGCTCATCTATTTCAAAGCACACCTTTATTGCCATCTTGCATCGGAAGGCGTGCCCATTGGGGATAGTGTACCTGCACAAGAAAGGGAGGATGGATTAAAGCTCCTACGAACGAAGAAACGACACACAAAAATTTGATGTTCTGTGAATCTCTCTCTCCCTTTCACACACACACACACAGTCGTATCACATCAGAGTTTATGTCTACACGCGCACGCAGTCTGCACCTGCTGAAGAATAGTGGTGCGAACAGGAAACAAGCATATGCCGACCGAGATGAGTTCACAGACCGCAGGGCAAGCTACAAGAGAGAAAAAAAACTCAAACCAGTATCAACAGGAAGCAACATATCTGTATGCATGGCAGGAGGAAGTATTGGTATATGACAGCATCCGAGACATTGAGAGCAGCTCACCCCATCTTTCTGAGGCTCAACATAGAGCTCGTCACCGATCCTGGACAGAGAATGGATGGCTTTTGCCAGCACTGGTAGGTACATACAGAAACACCGTAAACGTTAACTTGCATACGTGATACGATCACAGTAAACATCTAATAATTACCATATTCTTGTGTTCTAGTTAGACAATAGGAAGGAAAACAGGAAGTGTTCGCTACCTTTCACATTTCCTCCCGTCACGACGCAGTCCATTTCTACAAATTAACTGGATTAGTTACTACTTTTTCGTCAAGTTAGCAAACCTGGCTAAATGTTTTGCGAAAGTAGCTGCTAAAAACTCCCGCGAAAGGAACAAGTGGGGTTCTGATAGTTTGCGCACCGAACCAAAATCTTTCTGGAGCTGAAAAACATACTCGTATAAACTCGGTTAGACGATTTAGTTAGAACTTAATGATTACGTTTAATTTTCTAAAGTGGTTCGGCAAGTACTCGCATGCCCCGATCTTTGCGTTGTTTACGCCGCCATTGCCCGCTTCCGCAGTGTTGACCAATCAGAAGGAAAAGGAGCGTGGTCTAGAGTGTGAGCATGCGCATTGGGCTTGGAAATTGACAGATCTGCATGTTCATCAATAAACCGTGGTTAGATGTTCAAAATTCTTTATAACGTATTAAGGAGAAATATTTAAAATTGTGTGATAAATAATTATTATAGAGAATAAAGAATTTGCTCATGTTTATAGGAAATTACTAAAAATTACATTTTACCAAAAATTATAAGAGCAAAATACACATATTTACGTGTAGCAAAGTATATGTATGTATGTAAACAAATAGACGATTTAACAATTTAATTTAACAAACAAATATTGTGATCCATAATCTTTTTTCTTTTTTCAATAAAAAAATGAATACAAATATAAAACATAATAATACAAACGTTTTGCTGATGGCTAGCATAAATTACTAAAAATTTAAGAATACTGTAATCCTTTTAAAGTCTGTAGTACAACATGTTAGATTCTACAAAAACTGTTATATTTTATTTCTTCACAGTAAAGTCCTTTTTCTACATTTTAAATTCACAAAAAAGACAATGGAGTTCACAAAGTTTGTATAAAATGGGATATTCCAAAGCTTATTGTGGACATTTTCATATTTCTTTCATTCTGCAGACATATAAATAGCAGCTGCTCACCAAAAAATGGCCTGTAATTATCCCTTAAGGGTCATGGTGGTAAGAAAGAGGGTGTGTGCCCATGTGTGAGTGCGGGAGCCATGAAGAGATATAGGAAGGAAAGGAAGGGAAGTGATGTCCAGAGAGAGAGGGAGAGTCACTGTCAGTTATCTCACCTCACTGGTCTGTCTTGTTGGTTTACTTTTGTGTGTGTGAGCAGAGGAACGCTGTCGTACATCACCTCCCCTCCCTTCACCAGTGAATGGCTGTTGCTGAAGAGGTGTGACTAATACAACCTTTCTGAACTGAAACCACGGACATTTGGTGTAAGAGAGAGACTTGACTATACATGACAAGACTACAATTAGACTGCTGCTGAAACATTTGAGGATTATGGAGGAGTGGAGGCAGTTTGACCGCAAAACATCCATGAAGAAGCAGCCTACACAAAGAAAACTAATTTTTTGTATCTCAGGAAGTTAAACTTTAAAACGACGTAAACAGTTGAGAGGATAATGGAAAAAGACTGGGATATGAAAAAAAGAGGAAAAGAATCATCCCAGGCATCTAAACAAGGAAAGCTGGATAAAGGGATGTTAAGATTCACTCACACATCATTTTTTCTGTCATGTTCTGCAGTCACTTGTTAAAGCAACACGTTATGTAAGACTGTGTGGAATCCATGCTTGTTCGGCAAACGTCATCAGTGTGGTCATTCTTTTCCGTGACTTCTGGATTCGACACAGCAGTTCTCTTCCTAGATGTCTCAGTCTCATAATTCATCAGACTCTCAGGCCTTGCTGCAGTCCATGCTGCAGAGACTGAAGCTTCAGCAAGGGAGAGAGAGCCAGACACACCAGCATACACCTTTACCCATCACATCTGCTTCCACAGGTGGGCAAGACGGGGCGAGTGGATCCTCAAACCTCCAGAAAGTGGACAACAGTCCTGTTAATGGCTTTCAGTCTAATTCTAACGGTATAACATCAAAGGAGCTCAGGACCTCTGCTGTGGACAGCAACTCTGGACTTGGCGGTGGTGAAATACAACAACCAGGTTTTGGCCATGAAGTGGACAGGGGTTTCATTTCCTTCTCCACCCAGAAAGGCAGCACTGATGGTGGCAGGGGTGATAACAGGGTGCTGGGACAGGTCATACTGCCTGGGATCCCCCCAACAGGAACAGGGCAGCTGCTTCCTGCTAAATCACTCAAGGATGCTGACATCACTTCCCTTGAAAGGACCGATGGTGAGAGGGTGAGCTTTGGCAGTTCTGCAATGACAAGGCACACCCCTGGTAATAATTATGCTACAACAAGCATAGGACATACTATGGCCCAGGACCAAGTTTTTCAACCCAAAGTCTACATGTGGTCTTCGAAATCCACAGATGCAAATCTTAATGCAGGAAGTCAAGAGGATAAAGGGTTTCATATGGGAAATGGAGGATTTGGAGCTTTTCCACAAAGTAAAGACACGCAGATTGTCCCAGCTGATCAAATAACAGCAAACAGCAGCTTAAGAAGGAAACAGCGATCATCTGAGAATAAAACAAAAAGATGGACTCAAAAGATTAAAGAGAGATGGAGGGACAGGTCGGGGACTTTTGGCAAAAAGGAAAAAGAAGAAACATTGAGAGAAAACGAGAAGAGTGAACAAGAAACTGAAGTAAGTAATACATTTTTATTAGTTATTTTCTGTGGCAAATCCTAAAAAGTAAACATCTTCAACTTAAACTAGTACTTCTTCACTCACAGATTTCACCTCAGAATCAGCCATTAACAGCAGAAAGTCTCATCAACACATCAAATAAGGAGACAGAAAGGACAGATGACAGCACAAAAGAAGGAAACACAAGGTAATCAACGACTGTTTTAAAAATGTAAGAATATGTCGAAACTACTTCTGAAGATGGTATGGCATGTCAGGTTTCATTGATTCGTCACTCAGCCTGAGCAAAATATGTGAGGTATTTTTGAGACGTTTCCAACAACAGCAGCGATATTATTTAGAGCTGATGTCTGTTCCCTCCAATCTGTCCGTCTGCACCGATGTGCAAAACACACCCATGTCACTGACATCGTCTGTCGTCAGAGACCATCAGTCACACCTCAAAATTAGCAGTCTCAGGAGTATTTCCTTTTCTTGAAAGTGAACCTCATCAACAAAACCTTTGATGAAAGAAGCATTCAGAAGCTTTGCTTAATGTAGTATTACCACAATTTCAAAATACTGCCAGTAAAGATCAGAAAAGGGTACTTTAATTAAAAAAAATACATTTAAAATAGTTTAAGTAAAAAAGAAGAAAAGCAAAAAGTTTTATGTAATTATACATTATAATATTAGCAATGTCACTCTGATGCGTTTGCTATATGTAATGTTGGTGCTAGTAGGTTAAACACTGTTAAGCAGTTTGAATTGTAGCATAGCAATATATTCTCTTTTTATGCTTATGGATTTTCATAGAGTCTGCAAAAAGTAAAAGGGGCAAAAAGTATCATTTTCCCTCTAAAACATTGTGAAGAAGGCTGATTTTATTTAATATTTTTCTTACATTCTACAAATCCAATTAGAGAATGTCAATATGTTGGCCTTTTTCTCAATACTTTCCACTCGCTGAGGCGCTCAGCCCACAGCTCATTTGTTCCTCAACACCGATTACTAAAGACCTCTTCTGAAATATGTCACAAATGTATGGTTTCATTGAAAAAAAATCAGCAAATGTTGCTCAAGCAGAAATGAATAAACACTGCATTTCTGGTGGACTGTTTTCAGTGGTGTAGTGATATACTTTTGGTGCTTGAGTGGAACGACTACCAACCAGCCAGCCTCTGCAGTAACTCATTCATAAAAACAGAAAATTGTTCTTGTTTTAAAAAAAAAGAAGGCCACATATTTATGATTTCGAGAAAAATAAACACACAAATAGGATTAAAAATGATCACAAAGCTGATCTAATTGCTTTCATCAAGTAGCAGTTAACAATCTGGCCACTATCTGAGTCAGCTGCCACCTCTGAATACTGCATGTTGAAGAGATGAAGAGCACAAGGATCAGATTAAAAGCAGAGTGACATGTGGGATTGACTTAAATTACATTAATTCACTTCAATGTCTCTATACCATCACTTCACTCCTTTTTTGACAGATGCGCCAGTGATTTTGAGTTCGGTCTGGGTTCCTTCAGCTTACTAGAGGAGATTGCCACAGGTCAAGAGTGGGCCAAGTTTCTAAACCCCAACCAATCAGCTGCTTCAGTCAATCAGAGACCATCAGAAGAAGTCACAACACCACCAAATCCTCATGATAGCAGTCGATCATCGGTGTCAGCTTTCAGCATGGCACAAATATCACCTGATGCTTTCCAACCTGTCAGCATGGACATTTCTGCAGGAAAACAGCAGCAGTATGTTCACAACGAGGCTGAACAATCAGAACCGATGGAAGATGCACATACACAATTAAATATACGGTCTGCGGATGGTGGACTGGGACAGCAGCTTACACCTCCATCCTTTGTACAGGTCGGATATCAATTACAATGAATTATTCACTTATTTTATACTATAGTTCAACAGAAATCCTAAGATGATCTTCCACTCTGTAATTACAATATGAAAAACCTGGAAACCTGGAAAACATGACACCCTGGTCGGACCTACAAGCATTTTGCAAACTTGCACTTGTGATTTTCTCACTGAATTATTGGTTTATAATTTGTTGTGTGCATATATAACATAAATTTGTTTATTTGCAGCCTGCAAATATCCTGAGAAACTCAGAGCTGAAGAGCAGAGGCCACCTTAACAGAAAGAGACAGCATCAGCCAGCTGAGAGCACAGAAGAGAGGCTTCAAACAGAGAAAAGGAGTGATGCAAAAGAGGCAGACCGAGGTCAGAACAGTTTGCATAGTCAGATATTTCAGTAGTCAGATGCTGTCTACTAAAGCTGACACATATAGCTGAAATAACTCTCTGCAATAACTCAGCTCTCCTCTCTCTCATCTCAGATGGGTCGAAACTCAGCCAAACAAGCAGCCACGTGATGGAGGAGACAGGACAGTCACAACACGATAGCACCCTGCCTTTATACACCCTAAATTCTCCTCCTCCACCTACGTCTCCATCCTCTTTTAACCCTTTTGCTCCTCCACCAAAGGGTGTCCTCAGACACTCCATGTCCCGGGAGTCAGAGTCCTCAGTGGAAATAGTGTCAAAAAGGGTAAGTTACAAAAAAATGGAATTGTGTCCAACACTGCCCCCCTGTGGTATCAATTTTAAAATGCCATCAATACAGTACATCTGTGTCCCATATTCATACCACAGGCAAATTTGAAACTGGGTTTGGTATGTAGTGTGAAAATACAGCTTCCTCAAAATAGTCAAAATAGGCAACAAGTGATTTCACAGAGTGGTAATTTGGTACTGTAAAACAGCCCCAAATACTAATAAGAGAGCAAAATAATTATTTTATCATTGCAGGCATACTTTGCTTTTCTCTTTTTCTCTTATTTTTCTCTTCTACTTTGTAAGGGTCAGTACAAAAAATACAACGTCGCAGTTCTATTGCCTTTATATGCCAAATGTATATATGTGAAACAGTAAAGTGTGTTGATTTCTTGTATTTTTAAGCAGTATATCAGTTCCATGGATTAGTTTGTTCTGTATATAGGCCTGCAGGGTTTGTTTATACTAAAGTATGAGCTTAGGGGGGGACTGATGTTGCAGCTAGAATATGTTGAAGTGATCATAGACTGTTAATCTCCACAGATCAATGTTCCAACTGAACACTGTCTCAAATTCACCCTACAACCAAACTTGACTAACTAATCTCACCTAATCTAACCTGTCTTTACCTAACCTTTAGTGATAAATGTCACACAGACCAAAATATACACTTCAAAATGATGAAAGTAAAAACCCATTTTATTCACTACTTCTTTCTCTGCCTTTTTCTACTCATTTCATTCTGCATCAGAGGCGAGTTGAGGAGAACCGGCGGGTTCATTTCTCAGAGAACGTGGTGGCCATAGCGCCTCCAGAGCTGAATATGGAAACTACAGACTCAGAGGAGGAATCAGGAGCAGAGGAGGACTCTGTGACAGAGCAGGAGTGTGAGGTGGAGCAGGCAGCAGCGGTAGAGGAGGTTGCACTTGCACGTCGACCTACTCTTCCTGCCTGGATAAAGGCCCTGAAGAGGAGAAACACCGGGAGGAAGCACAGATGATGAAACTGCACGTGAAATGAGAATTTATTCCCACAGACTTGTTTTTCTGAAAGTAGTTCAAAAGAGAAATTAAATCAAGTTAGCTCGTTCATCTCAGAGGCTTATCTGGTTTTATCTGGGTAAAAGGTGTGGTTGAAAACCCTGAAAAAAATTTATTGCACCATGATTTGAAGACTTAAAGACAACTAAATGTCAGGATAGGATGAAGATGTTCTGCAGTGCAGACAGAAAGTTTGCTGAGTGGATTTCTGCCTGGATGCTCAAAGCACCTCTGTGCGTCCTTTCGCTCCTTGTCCAAAACCATGTTCAACCGAGTTTTTCAAGCCTTTGCAACTTTAATCATCTGCTGCAACTCTTCAGCAACACCACTTTGCTTAGCAGCACTTAAGCAGCAGGTGATCAACAAGATCAAAACTGTCATATGAGACGTGTGTACCAGAGAGCCTCTCTGCATCTGACCTTCTCACCTTAAAGCAACAACTGCCACTTTTAAGTAAAGATTAATTTCTTCATGCTGTCTTCTGTCTTGGTGGGCTGGATTACGTTCTGCCAGTGTGGCAATGGCTGCAGAAGTGTTGAGACAATTTGGTTGCTGAGGTAAATATTCCTTTACCGGTTTTTACAACTTTCATCAGACTTTTATGTGTCCTCCTCCTCCTCCTCCTCCCTTAGTCTCACACAGTACAGCAGTAGCAGACTGCTCTCTGGTCTGCTGTCCATGTCACTCTGTCTCATGCTAATGGCTCCATGTCCAGCCATTCTGGAAATTAACCCCAAAGGAGGAAAGAGAGATGAGTTTAGAGCTGATGCAGTGGCAGCTGCAGGCCATCAGCCGCTTCTGATAATCTGCAGCTCTCTGTTTAATTCGAGAACTGTTGGGCACAGAGTTTTTGCTCTTAAAGTCATCACTATTTTCAATTATTTTCATTCTTAGGGATCTTTTCAGTCACATGATAGTACGCACTATTCTAAGCCTTGGCAAAAGTTTTCAGTGAAGCCACAAGGAAAACACTGAATTTGACAGTTTGGCTGATAAACCTTTCTGCTCTTTTTCTGTGAGTTTAATGAGAAACAAGGTACCATTAGCAGGTCTGTTTGAGTGTATCTATGCTTCGCACCTTTACACTTTGGTTTTAATTAATCTGATAATATATAATGTGTTCATAAGTCAGCATTAAATGCGCTGCTTTTGTTGCCCTCTGACAAAACGAGGCTAGCTGTTTCCCCCTGTTCCCAGTGTTAGTGCTAAGCTAAAAGGTTTATGTTCACAGCACAGATGTGAGAATGTAATCCTTCTTCTCTTCTGTCTTTAAGTTACCGTCCTGCCATCATGTTATCTGAACGAATATGATGTATTATATTTTACTACGCCCACATTTTTCCTCAATACCCCCTCTGCCTGAAAAAGTTAGATAATAAAAACACAAATCCACCAGCTTTTTTTTTTTTTATCCAAGTCATATTTATTCATGCTTCTATAGGGATCATCTTAAGAGGAGACATTACCTCCCTTTACATGTTTCCTAACCGCACAAACGTCCAGTCTTGCCTTACTTTTCAAATGAAGTTCCAGCAGTCAGAAAACTTGGAGAAGCTATTTGTTCAGTCTGTCCACAGATGAGCTGCAGAATGACCACTGTCATCATTCAGAGAGATAGAGTATTCTGCCATTTCCATTATATGCATTCTTATTGATTTGTGAGATTAAATTAGAACATCTAACTTTGTGGCTCACTGCTGTCAGTTCCTCTGTGGCCTCCCACTGCGGATCCTCTCTCACATAAATCATCGTCAGAGCCATTAAGAACCTCTTCAGCTCATCTATTAGTGACCCGGTCACAAATTTCAGTGAAACAAGGATGAGGGTGGGGGTGGGGATTGTTACTACAATATACAGTAAGTGTGTGACATAGTGCGCAAGAAAGACGGACAAATGCATAAATGTTCACCATGAAAATATGAGAGTAAACCAGGGGGGAAATAATAAATAATTAGATTTATTTGGAATAGTCAGGACAAAAAGAAAGAGGACTTAGGCCAACAGTCTGAACAGTAACACGACATACTGTGCGCCGACGCCCAGAAGTAGACTAACAATGGTCCATTTGTAAACCTCAAACCACACACACATTTACGCCGCTGCTGCCCCCTCTTTTAGCACACACACACACACACCATTATCAACCATTTCTTTACACTATTTAAAGACTCTTTAGTGCTTTTTTAAGTGCAGGAAAGAGAAGATGGGCAGTTGATGAGAGTGTGAACAGGACAAGAGAGAAGAAGAAGTCTGAAATGTAACACGAATAGGTTTATTTTCAGCACTTTTTTTGTAATCACCATGTTTTTAAGTTCTTATTGTTCAAGCAAAGCAAACCGGAAATGAGAATTTTTTTCAGCTTATATATTTTGGCTGATAATCAGAAGGCTGCATTTTATTAAAGTGAAGATGCTGTAAAAATGTCTTGTCAAATGAAACTTAGAATATAATAAACTTTTTACTTCTGGATGTTATCCCTCTGACTTTAATGTTACTTTATTTAAGCATTATTAAAAATTTTAAAAATGTACCTTCCTCTTTGGGAATATGGTTTGAATGTAACTAACCATGAGGCTCTACTGTCATTTTTTTATGCGCTACAAGATCACAGTTCTTTCCTCTGACCCTCATTTCCAGTTGCAAAATCATGAAACTAGAAGCATCATTGTTCTCCTTTTTCCTATTTCATGGACTCGCCAGACTAAAACTGACTAAAGGATCCTGTCAACCAGAAAAGGTTAAAGAAATATCTTGCAACGCAATAAGGGAAAGGGAGAGAGGGAAAGAAAGGAATGTCCAGTTCCTCAGAGTGTTGTTGTTGTTGTTGTTGTTGTCGTTGATGGTCAGATTGGTTGGTCAGAGGTAGAGAGGGAAAGAGCTCCAGAGTCATACGAGCTCTTGATGCCTGGTTTGAGTGACAGCTGGCTGCCTGGGCTCTGAGCAAGGGAAGCTTCAATCTGAGCCTCTGACACCTGGATGGATAAAACAATGAAAATGGATGCTAAAGTTCATACAGAGAAGCTCAACTGGACTCACTGCCTCAACTCAAGTTTGTCTGCCATCAGTGCGTGTAAGTGCATGCACCTGTATTATAAAATAATGCATTACCTCTTCAAACTTCTTGGCTTTGTACTGGTCTGCCCCTTTCAAGAAGTTCAGTAAGATAACGTCACAGAGGACTGTACCCTGCAGACACATATAAAAGTGTGATGACAGTTTCCATCAAGTAGAAAACAATAAAACAAAATGTCTTTATCATCTTTTAATTGGATCAGAAATCCCTACCAGTCCAATAGAGGTGAAGGCAGCTACCAAGTTGATGAGTGTTGGGATTGTGCCAAATTTTCCTGCCTGGGAGACACAGAAGTGGGTGTTGTTTAGTTAGGCTAAGACAGCAGACTGATTAGCCAATGGGACCACTGGCTGAATGGCTAACTGAGCTAACAAGCTAACAGCAGTGACTAGCTACAGTCAAACAGAGCTATAGCAAATCTACTTTGCAGTGGTTAGGGGTTACCCTGGTGATATGCCTCCCTGTCATTTGGTACACATATTGAACCTTTAAAAGACACATTTTTAAATGTCTTCAGTAAACAGTGATTAATAGATGTCAAGTGCAATCTCTATAAAACTAGGTCAAAAAAGGTGTTTCAAATGCATGAAAACACACATGCATGCAAACACAATATGCCACAGTTTCACATGACTCACGTTGCCAGTGACCATCACGTCAAAGCGGATTGCAAATGCCTTGTGAAGTGTTCGAAACTCAGTCCCATTCTCTGTCTTGAAGTATTTGGCAAATCTGCATTCAAAGAGAAGAAAAAGAAGAGACTCAAAATTGAGAAAGAATTCAAAATTGAAAAGACAACAAGACGAAGCCTTAGCCTTGCTACCTGAAGTTGTAGCCTTTGGACACAGCGTTTTTGGCAAATGGTGCATCAAGTCGTGTGAAAGCGTACGTAGGAACGCAGCTTTCAATGTCCAGGTCAAGGTTGCACTTCCACTGAATGTTTATTCCAATTTCTCCACCCTAAAAGAGAGGGTGGAAAAAGATAGTCTCAATCTGGTTATGGTCGTGGAAAGGCTATACCGCCATAGTTGGCAAGTTCACAGCTAGCACAAACGCACCAGCAGCTGCTTGAGGACAGAAACTGAGGAAAAATTTGAGGAGAAAGAGGATATATCAGACCTTGTCTGCCAGGGCAGACACACTCTGTCCAGTGTAGTTTAGCACATCACCAACACGAAAGATGGGGCAGAAGGGGTTCTTCTCCGGATGATAGGTACACCTCTTGATCTCCTCAGAAGTCATTGTGGAGGGAAAGTTCCCTCTGAAAGAGCAAGATTATGAATTTTTGATCAGAAAAGAATGCATTTAATTTTCTTTGAGGTTGTTGTTTTAGCTAATTGAGTTAAAGGTTGATTGTGCATGCTTGTCTATGACCTGCCTGGTGACATCAAAAAGTGGAAAACGAATACTGTTTTTGATGAAGATGGTGAAGTTGTTTACATCCAGCATTGGCGCACTGGGAAGGATGTTGACAGAGAGGGATCATTATAAGGGATGAGCGATGAAGATAACAATAAAGTTCTCTGATAAGAGATGCGTCATCTGGTGCACAAGTTTACAACTGTATGTGTGTGTATGTGTGAATCTTACACCACAATGTTGTCGTTCTCTGCCGGACACCATCCATCAATCTCACACATGCCTTTAGTGTCATTGCCATTGCTGGATATGAGGCAATTACCTGTTATTACACCTGGTGTGAAGGACAGAAGAGAAATGTTTTGTTGAGTAAAAAAATCTCTGGGGTGTCAAAGGAAAATTTTTATTTAAATCTTGTTTCTGGGCTAAGACAGCTGCAACCATCGCTTGCAGAAGATGCACTTAACTTCCTGGTTTTTAGCTCTTTTTTTTCATCACACTTTCACATGTTACCCCTCCTTAGCCACCATAATTGGCCAAAATAACTCTTGTTTTTTTAAAAGACAACAACCTCTAAGACTTCACTGGTTTGTGAACATAAAAATGTGGCCAGATACAAAGGTTCCTGATGACAAAGTAGTTTTAAACAGAACAAAACCTGTAAATATATACATCTGACCTTACTTTAAAGCCACTATGTGTAGGATTTCAGCAGGTCTTACTTTGACTTCATCAGGTGGAAATAATTAAGAATACCTCCATTTCTGAGGTATTGCTTTATTTTTTTGTTTTTTGAGCAAAAAATGTATACGCTTTCTTGGAGAAACTGTAGCAGCAACAAAACAAGCAGTCAGCTTCCGGACTGAAGCACTGTAGCAACATAACACTTGTACCAGGGATAAAGGGCACTGACTTTCTGGAAGAGGAGCGGCTGATGCATTATCTGATATTGGGTGCTTGAGAGCCCCTTAAAGGTTTGCTGGATTTGAAACAGGTGTACTAAGCCTCTGCAGTCTTTTAGCGTTTTGAGGAGAATGATAATGAGCATACTTGAAAATAAATTTCTTCTGCATGTTCAGTTATCACTCAACGTCAACAGTAATGTTGTGAGAAGAAGAAGTTAGACTCACCATTGGAGAGGATGGAACCAAAATACTGTTGGCAGTCCACATCTGTTTTACAACTAAACCTCCTAGATGACTGAAACACACATACAGAAACTTGAAAAAAGTGATATCATACATAAACTTAACCATTTATTTAAAGTTACCATGTTTTATTTGCACAGCCTGTCTTAAAGTGGCCTTTCTAAGGACTTTGTCTCTACATCTTTTCACTTTATTGTCCTGAGAGCTCTGATTTGACACTCCCGCCCTTGTCAGTATCAGTAACACGTATTAAAGAAGAGTTATTAAGTGTAAAAATGGAGATTAGAGCAAACAATAGTGAAATATTGTAAAAGGTTTTAAAAATGTTTGAAATATGAGTCTGCAGAATGGTGAAAGGCTTGCAGGTGGCTTTGACTGCAAAGCCCAGTCACATTTTATCATAAACTTAGAGAGTGTCAGGAGAGCACTGACATGAGGATGTGAGGCTGCTGATGGGGTATTTAAAAAAAACTACTGTAATGATGGAGATCAAAGATAACCTATTAAGGGCTTAAAATAAGATTAAAAAACCTAAAATCCATTGAAAAAGTTTGATAACCAGTGATTTTCATGAGTCTTCACCTCTGCACATTTTCCTTGGAACTGATTTTCAGTGATGATGAGTTTGGTCATGATGCAGAACACACCAGCACCCTGAAACACAGCAAAGCATTTTGGTAAACTGTGTGTTTATAAGATGCTTCTTCATGGTCAAATTGTGCCTCACATTGCACATTTTATCATTTAAATGAGTAAAAGAGACACATAACCATTGGATTAACAGTTGCATTATATCAACTCAAACTAAAGATGTTGAGATGCTTTACATGCACCACAAACAGCCAGACCTTTTCATTCCACCTTA
>JAQNCA010000032.1:13259173-13270931 GCA_029783725.1 Acanthurus tractus | reverse complement strand
CGCGTGTGTGTGTGTGTGTGTGTGTGTGTGTGTGTGTGTGTGTGTGTGTGTGTGTGTGTGTGTGTGTGGATGTTTGTGTGTGTGGTTTTGTGGGTGCTAGAGAAGCCTTACCTGACCAAGAGAGGCAGTGTCAGCACACCTGTTCACAAGGTAAACTTTGTTCTATAAAACAAACCCACAACAGCTTCGATTTACTATCAGTTTAATAAATTCTTATGGGCAATGTGGCAGCAAACAATATTTCAACAACACTTAAACACCAAGCTGACACAGAGTGACATGGCATCCCACCAAATTATCTCACCACCTGTTGAAACTCAGCCTGATAACCACTTTAGTGGCAAAACAGTTTTTTTGCCTGCGATTTCTCAAGAAAAATACCTTTGGCTCTTCCACTTGATAGATGATGAGAGATGATGTAAAGGAGTGCAAACTCTCCTCATCAGACCCTTAACAACATCTCTCTGCTTGTATGAGCCTGTATGTTGGGAGCTGCTGCTCATGAGGCTGACAAGAACTCATACCTTTTTTTCTAATAGAGATCGTGGAGTATCGTCAGAACTAAAATCCTTTTTCCCACCACCTTTGGTATTTTTTCTAGAGTGAACCAAACAATGTCTGCATTATGCAACCGCAGTGTGGGATTTTAGATAGCATGCTATCTAAAATCATGTTGCAGAGCCTAAAGAGGCATGTCGTGCATGACCTGTAGCGCAACATCGTTGGTATCTAATGTGACATACGGATGCGCATCACAGAGCACATTTTAAACCGTTTTTTTAGGACAAATGAAGATGGAAAGTTAACGATGGTGCCTGTAATATGGCAGTTGATCTCAATCTTGGTTCGAAATGTAAGGACATCGTCGCTAGTTGCAGACGTTTTCGGTTGCTGCTCTTCAAGCTAGCTGCTAACCGCTGCTAGCTGTTTTCAACTCTCCCACTGGTGGGTTGCACAATTACCACTTCGTCACTCATCGCACCCCTGTCCTTGCGTGCCAGCTCTGCTTTTTACACTGAGGTTGATTTGGCGCTTTAACCACTTAACTGCCGGCTCGGAGGCGGAAAAAATCAACGTCTCCCATTCTGCTTTTGGAGAACAGAAATGCAGATTAATGGCGTAATATTTCCACCTTGAACAGGCCCCGAATCCTCCACGAAGAACCAAAACAGTGACATAACGATATAATTACTGGTTGTAAGTGGGATCAGCAGTCCTGGCAATCCTTAACATCAAAGGAAGCCATTTATTCAAATAGTACAAGCAAAAATTTGAAAAAGAAGGTAACAGATGAGGGGAAGACGAGGACAGCCACAAGGAAACAAAGAATGCCTCAAGGATGTAATGTTCAGCACAAGGTAATAACAAGGTAGGAGCAAATAGAATGCCAAGGCAAGTTAAAGCTGTAAAAACCATTATATTTATTAGGACACTTTACAGTGTGCAGTGTCCTCATACTCACCTCAAAACATCGTACTTAAGTAAAGAAGAGAAGTTTTGTTCAAATCATCATTTTTTCAAGCTTCTTTGTCGTCACTAAGGTCCTCAATTGGTAGTTTTCATCAACTAGAGCAGTTGAGGATAAAGAAAAGTGGTTAAGCTGTCACTCAAAAATATGTTTGACTTGTCCTACTGTATTATTTAAGGAGACAGCTGACAGTTGATCAGCAACAAGTATTTTAATGCTGTAAGACACAGTGAAATGGTCTTTAACAACTGACACTTCAGATTAGAGTCAAGGACAATTACACAGAGTGTAGATTTACATCATAATGGCCCCAGACTTACGTTTCATGTTGCAAGCTTCAAGTTCAGTGAAAAATAAACAGGTTTGATGAAACTTTGACAGTTTCATTAAACACCAAACATTTCATCAGACACTTTGACAGTTAAATCTTAACATATTACAGGGAAAACTATTGAATGTTGGTAATGTTTTAGTGGGATGATAATATTTAGAGTAGGGGTGAAAATCTGATGTTTCACCATCACAGAATTGTTGGCTTTTTTTCAATCAGTTCAGTATCTGTTGAATTTTTCCTTTTCTCTCTCTTTCTTTGCTCTGCTTGCCTGCCTTTTAAAGTTAGCACTTAAACTTCCAAAATAAAGCAATTTTGCGCTAAAATATACAAGAAAGATGACAGTATGTTGTATATTTATTTGTGTACTTGCATTATTCCAAATTTTTCCGACACTGGTCCAAGTCAGAGAGAAATATGTACATTTCTTTGGTTAACAGTGTGTCTCATACTGTCTCATCACTAAATTCGGTAAAATACGACATTGAGGGAAGGCAGTTGGCAAACTTGACTGAGTGTAACATTAATAAAACTTTAACACACTTACTCTTACTGTGTGAACATTTTGGTCCGAGTCAGTCAGATAGATTTTCATCTGCAATGGTGGCCATTGAACAATTAAGTAAACAAAATCCCATGATCCCACGCTACATCACATTATCAAACTACATCTTTTGTTTCCATTTGTTTGATAGAGAGACCTCTAGTGGCAAAAATTCCATAGTGTGCATTCAGTGTGTATTTGTTTTGTGAGGTGGTGATGAAAAAAGAAAACAAGCAAGAGATACTTTTAAGGAGATAAAAAAACAAAGCCAGATGACAGACAGATGATAGAGGAGACGTTTGATGGCATATAATAAGTCTGACAACTGACATGCATCCTGGCAAAAGCACAGACGATCATATTCCGAGGGGAATAGTGAACAGAGTGAGGTAAACACACACACATCCAAACACAGAGTGTATCTCATCACATTTGTTCCCCGAGCCAAGCTATCCTCAGGTGATTCCAGCAGTTGCAGCCAGGAACTTCCCTCCGCATATTTCTTTTGCTCATTTTATGACATTCATATTCCTCCCCATCACTCGTAAAATTTCATTTGTGATTAATGGCTGCAGTTGTGTGTGAGCAAAATTATTTTTTTTTTCTCCTTTCTTTACCCCGAGGCCTTGGGTGGGAGTCAATGAGGCGTTTTATGTGTTCCTGTGTCGCGGTCTACGTTACATGTTTGACGTGTCACGGTTTGTTAGAGACTAAAACGCCTGTTTTGGACCAGCTGTCCACCCACACCAGGAGGAATTGCAATACTCTCTCTTTCCCTCTTTTACATACACACACACACACACAGACACACACCTCCGTCCCACTCTGCGACCTGAAAATGGGAGAATGGTGCGAAAGGTAAATAGAAAGCTTTTAAACTGTCTGCGGGACACACAAAGGCAGGGGGCTATGGAGGAACTACAGACTCCCTAACACACACACACACACTCACACACTAAGGAGGAGACACTACATAGACTTAAATTGATTCCCTGGAGATCTACCATAATCTTAATCCTAACAACTACGTGACTAAAAACTCTAACCTTAAAAAATAAGGTTGAACATTAAAACCAACAGTAAATTCAACTTTGTGATAGTTTTTGTCTGTGTTGCCAAAAACCTGATACACTTTATAATTCTGTCTCAATGACCTCAGTATTTTCAGAACTTAAAAACACATTATTGAACCACATTGAGTAATCAATCGAATGACGTGTTTCTTCTTGATAAACACAGACGCTGTAGTTAATTTTGAGTTAAACAAACAACAACCTGCTGCTGTCGTCATAAGTACAACAAATCTGTATTAACCCATGACTCCAAAAAATTTAACAAATGCATGATTTACACCTGTCTGAGTGCAATCTTTTAAACACTACATGGCCCAATTTTTATGGAAATTTTAGCTGTGTTAAAGAATCAGAAACTGTTTTCTTTTCGTTATTGTCTGGAGTTGTTTTTTCACATATGTAGTACCAAACAGCAACTCCACATTATGCGACAACATCAACATGCCTTCTTGTTTTGATATTGATTTTAAAGATTTTTGATTCCAGGAAGCAACAAGCTCCAGAGATAGACTAGTTCAATACTGGTTCAGGTCTTCAGTTAAATTTGTAGACAGCAACAAAAAGACATAATTTTTGCCAATTACATCCTTTATCTAAACTTTAAGCAAAAACCTGAAAACTTCCTATTGTATCTTATGTTAATCTTCCCATATTTACAGCGATTTTCCTTAATGTGATTATATAAGTCAGGTTTTTTGGCTCCAAAAATTAGTTCTAAATGAAAACACACACACATGCAGATACTGAGGACATTTATTCTCACAGCCCATACATGCAGTGTCTTTTGCACACCTGCTTAGACACAACACACATTTCTTCTGACACACACTTGTTCACAGCTTCCTCTTCTGCCTTCCTAATGTCTCACAAATGCTGGACCCTTTTCTTCCTCTCCCACTGTGCACCATTTCAAAAGCATAGAGAAGGCAGAACCAAATATTTTTGCTGTTCCTGAAGTGGAGAGTACACGGGGCATATCTTTTTACGGCCCTCTTAAAAATGCCATGGGTAATATGATGCTAGTTCTTCATTCCGTCACGCTGTCTGAGTTTTCTTTTCTTTAATTCCTTTTTGGTCCTTTTGCACACAATAAGACAAGACTGGACCAAAACAGACTTAAACAAGGCATGTCTGTGTTTGCCTGGAAGGACGAACAAGGATGAGTAAGTTAGGAAAGTTTGAGGAAAGAGAAAATCTGTTTTTTGAAAAAAACAAAACAAAAAAAAACTTCTGACCAGATGGATGATTGAGTCTTGAGCTCCTTTGATTCACATCCTATTTGTGATACCAGTTTGACGTTTTACAGAGATGTGAACCCCTTCATCTCAAACACTCAGAGCCTGCACACCACAGATATCCAGAGGAGAGATTCCCACAGTGTGGAAGAGTCTCTGTTCCTCTCAGCGCTGGCAGTCTGACTCCAAAAAGGATTTACATCTTGAATGTTAAAAGAAAGAAGAATAATCTCACAGCTGCCATGCAACCCTGCCATGCAAGTATTTACCGCTGAGAGCAAGAATATTTAAAAGGATCCAGAACGAGTTGTTTTGAATAAGTTTGTGCTTTCATGATGGAACAAAGATCAGATGAGTTGGTCAGTTTCGCCCTGGGTTGCTCCGTTCTGTTTGACAGTCCAAGTTAATGCTCCAGCAAAGAACTTGGTGGGAGTTGAAATAACGAGTGACTACAATTAGATTTTGCGCAACGTGGCCCAGCATGATTGACACTTTCTACAATCAAATCAAAGTGCTGACAGCTGGGTCTGATTTCCCACAACTGTTGTGGTTTAGGGACAGAAAACAGAACGAATGGGAAGAGCTTAACAAAAGGGCAAAGAATGGAACTTCTTTTTCCTTCACATCACATGAGATTGTTATTTGGAGCTATTTGTTTTCTATTAAACTGACTGTTGTCTTTTTTGACTGGGAAGTGTTACTGAAAAGTGAGAAATCAAAGTGCACCACAGAGATTCTGAGATATGGGTTTGTTGTTTCATAGTTGGCAGCAGCTACAGTTTAGAGCCAAGCCGCAAAAAGAGCGATTTTTAATGGTGATGATTTTTCTTATTTGTTTAACATGAATATGTAACAGCTTTGTGTTCACAGCTTCAGATCCAACAAGCAGAAGCTCTGGTGGATCACTGCAAGGTGGCTTCAAACGTCCATTAACTGATTTTTTGGCCTCATGTTGAACAAAACACAGCATCACCTTTAGAGTTTATTTGTCAAACATGTCTGTGAACTCTTTGCTTACACACCAGCGGACATATAAAACATCATTAGCATTATTTTAGTCATATTTCTGGTCCTGATTATTGTAGGTCAAACAATCATTCTCCTTTTGGCTCTGTTTTTGGTCTCCTCCACCATCAGAGGGAATATCAGACTCCTAAGCTGCCAAACGCTCCACTATGTTATACCTATCTGCTGTTTGGTGCTGAGCAGGTGGTGTGTAGTTAGTTTGTTCTGGCTTTTCCCCTGAAAACAGCTGCCTGCTGCCAATGTGAGAGTTGTTACAACACTAAGTCATGACACTGAAGTTGCTGCCAGCAAGATCCACAACAATGAGTTGTTTATACAATGTGCTGTTCAGGCACATGTTAAGACAAAAGTGTCGATGCCTCTTTAAAAATACACTCTGACAGGGTTGCAAATCAGAAGTTTTATCGTAAAAATTAAATTGGTTCTAAGACAGAAACACATCATTTGCTTGTATTAAAAATTCTGCCACTTCATGGTTTTAATTCAACTCTATTCAGGGATAGTGATGAATATGCTAGTTTAGCACAATCAGTTACAGAAGAAGCTACCAACACTTTGTTTTTCTGCTTTTGACCATAAAAAAAATTATTGAAAGTAGTGATAAACACGAAAAGAATTTGGCTCAAAAATAACTGTCATGGCTGACATATAAAACAATTATATTACTATTATAAGAGAAGTCTATTGCATTTTTCATCAGATAACTTCCTGAGAGCATAAAGTTGACAAAACTGCTTGCAGAGGTTTATTTTCTTCGTATTTCATCTCTTAACAGTATTGTTTGGAATATCATGTGCTCCAAATCCAAAATATTTTCACACTTCTGATTTATTCCTGAGAGGTGCATAAATATTATCATCATTTTCTTTTCATCACCAGCACACTGACATGGACATGCTGTGGGAATTTCAACATAAAGATAACAATAATAGTATGGAGCTCGATTTGATTTTTGCATCAATGAATAAACCAACATATCCACATTATTAACAGGCAGGATGACTGAATCATTTATTGATCTAGATTGTTGATCCTCACACAGCTAAACTTAAAATACCAAAGTACATGGGACAAAGGCAGAGTGTCTGCTTCACCATGTCCATTATAATAAACTATTTTATATCTATTTATCCAATTAGTTCTATATTTATTTCTTTATTATTAATTTATACACTGTTCGATGTCCTTTTCACAAAACTACTTGGAACTGTATATAAAAGAGCACATCTGTTTAAAATTACTCAAATAAAAAAAAGTTATTGTAACAAAGCTATTTGACAACAGCATAGCAACCTTGTGGAATCTTTTTACACTGCAAATTTATCAAATTATAATCCTGTGGTTGAAATAAGTGTTATTAAATTCAGTACCAGCTGATAAAGCTAGTTCTTCCAAATGCTATATACCTGACTTCATTATACTTCAACTTCCCATTCTACAGAGATGGACGCTAAAAAACTTTGTTTTTCTGATGTCTGGACATAGAGATTCATATAAATTGGGCAAACAGCACACAATTTCATACCTCCCCTTTTTAAGGCCCTTATTGTGTTGCACTCGGTGGTCCACATAGACAGTGATGGTTGTAAAGGTTGACAACATCTTGCTCTTATTCATACCAGAAGGTATCTGCCCTTTTTCATTTTAAGTATATTTATGAAGAATTTTGTGTGAAAGTCTACAGAAATAAGATATCCTGTGCTGTTCATAGTACTCTGATGCAAATTTATAACTTGTTATCTTGGGGTATTTAAAAAACTAACTTGGCTTATGTATTGAATTGGAAACATACAGAGAGATAAGCACTTTTCTTAAGCATACTGCCCCCCCGTCCCCAGGACACATATGAATCCAGTAAGGGTTCAAGATTAAAGTTGACTCAGTCGCCTTTGATTTAAATCCATCAATGAGGTTGTGCCCCCTCAAGGCTCCTGAAGTAAAAAAGAAAACACTGACAACTTTAAAAAGAAAAGCAAAGAAAGACATGTATCCAACTGCAGCTTGAAAGACTAGAAAAAGGGAAAAAATGCAAAGAATGGTAAGAAAGAGATTCAGGGTTAAACTCAAAACCATGAGGGCAAAAACATCTTCCATGTACATCTATTTTTCTAACCTGCATGGGACCCATTTTTGCCTCTGCCTCTCTGAAGCTCTTGCCGGAGTTTCATTAAAGTATGCTTTTAAGTTAATGCAAGATCTTATCACACATCTCTACTAAGCTCAGATCCTCTCTCTGCCTCTCTCGCTTCATTTGTTATCACTTATAATCTTCCTCTTCCTTCCACTGTTTCCCACTGCCTCGCTCAATCCACCCTCACCCCTCCTCACACACACACCTTTCTCCCCCCCCGTTGTTCTCGGTCTGATTTACTCAGCCTGCTTCGAGGCACTCATTATCTACTTGAAGTTATGGAGTTCCTTAAAAGGTAGAAATAGAAGAAGGGCAAGAGAGAGGGGTAATTCTTGAGGCCTGAGACGCTAAGACCTCCATCATGCTCTCCTCCTACTTCAATCCATCTTTTGTTGTCTTTCACTCCCATCCCTCCGTCCACAGTTTGTGTTACACTGGTAGCCCCATCTCTTTCTCCACTTGCCTTGTTCATGTTCTCTTTCCCTGACTCATCCATCATGCACTGTCGCCGGCGGTCGTGACACTGTCGTGTAATTATCTTATATTTATACGAATATGCTTGTCCTGTTCTTGTGCTGCATTGGTTTTATGCACGCTAAGGGTTCCTTTGACTCCATGCCACTGGCTTAAAAGGCTTCATGTCATAACTCAAGCCAAAGGTAGACATGTGATTGGCTCATAGCCTCATGGCACAGCGGGCTCTCTTTGATTTTGCTCCACTCTTAGTGGCGGCTGTTGTTTTCAGGCGGCAGGAGCCTCATGGAAGAAACAATGTGTGTGCTAATCACTGTTAGGCACCTACTCGCCTCACAGGGTACAAATGCACCATAGGCAATTTGGAGGATACTTTTTATTATTCCTCATTCAGTGCTCTGCAAACATACAATTTCAATTTGAGGAGCCACAGTGGGAGTCTAACCCCTAACCACAGCACTGCTGGTGCCCCACTCTGCCCACTGAGCTTCAGAGCAGGAGCGTGCAGAGAAACAAGGAGGGTAATCACGACCCACACTCAATACCCTGCAGGTCCGAATGCCCCTCAGAAGCATAACACAGGCCACTTTTAACCTGGACTCCATTTTCACATCTTCTTTCAATTCTGACCAGAGTCGAATTTAGTTATAATAAATCTCTATCTTTCTTGCCAGCATGCCTGGCTCTGTGCTCTGAAAAACAGCCTCAAAGGCTCCCAGGTTCTGCTTGATCTGTAATAATGAATAATGCCAAAAAGTTTCAAGTCAAACTAAAATTTGCATTTTCTTCCCTTTTTTTGTAGTGAAGTATAATGCATCATGCAGCCATTGTGGGGGTTTTTCATATAAAGGAATAAAAAAAATTCTAGCTGGCTGAGTTTTCTCTTCACAGCAGCTGTCTGACATCTAATGGCAAAAACTGCAGGGAGACACTTTGACAACTCCTGTGGTTCACCACTGACCAAACATTGATCCCATATTTTCTCACCTTTTCAACACGGCATTTATTATGTACCATCGACATCTGTCCTCCTAAATCTCTTACATCGTGAAACATTTATACAAACCAAAAGTAGAAGCAACCATGCTAGGCGAACTTGCCTCCATATCTCTAGCCTCACCTCGATCCCCAGTAAAAAAATTGTCAATTAGTTTTTTCTTTAATCTAGTTTATTCTATACTGACTTCTATTTTTTTTTTCTATTGTTGTGTGCATATGTCAAGCTCCTGCACCCTAAATTTTGCTTTTGTATAAAATATGTTATTTAAATGACACGAGTGAGAACCATTCAGAGTCAATGATTCCTGCTACTTTGTATTTACACCAAATAAATGAATTTGCTGTTTTACATTTTCAGAGCAGTTTGTCAGCAGGTAACACCAGGTACAGTGCATGACCAACTTTAAATCAGCTTAATCAACTATTATTATTATTATGCTTATTATTGGATTTTAATTACCCCAGAGATTATGGCTTTGCAGCCATGATTTTAGTGGTTTGCAGACACGTAGCTCTTTTCTAAGTTTTGTCCGCCACAGCTGCTCATAATCAAGGTCTAAATGACGTGACTTTAACAACAAAAGCGACAGTGTGCTTTGACTGCAAGTGGGGTTTTTAGAAACGAATTGATACGTAGTTCTAATACACAGAGAGTATACCAGTCACATTACCTGTCATCTGACGTCATAAAAAACAATTTCAAGCAATCTGTTCCTCACACGCTTTGATCATCACCCTGGCCATTATTATTTTCTCACCATTGATACAATGTGCAGGCAAGCAATAGCATGTTGAAAACACTTGGGCTGCTTTTGTGGTTGATTTTTGGTAGGTCCATTAATCTTAGAGGATTGACGCACCGCACCCACATAAAAAGATGTACAAAGCTCTGCTGTGAAGCAGCTGATGATATTGGGAAGAGTCTTTATGATGAAGATAAATGGGACAATACGATCCAAGCTGGACAAGGCAATAGATGTACGGTCTCAAGTATGAGAAGAATAAGAAAAAAACCTCCAAGTTAGAGGAACAGGCAAAAGGCTGTAACCAAGATGTGTCAGAAAGATGTATCATGCCTTGTTTTTTGAGTCCAAAGAGAGCGCTGGATTACATTAAGGAGGAAGCTCCTGTTCCAAATCCTACTAGGGGGTGAATAAGCCCACTGGAAACTGTTTTGTTTCAGCCCACAATCCTGTTTCCTAAATGCTTGGCCAGTGGGTAAATAGGTTAAATAGACTTCTCTTGTTAAAAACTAATACCAAGCTGTTTTTATAGGCCACTGTTGCCCTCCTGTGGTGAACAGTGAGCATTACCATTAGCAGTTCATGAGGTCTCTGACGCTGTGATTGTGTTTGACCACCTGTGAGCAGTTTTGAGCTGAAAAGAATGATATGCTATGTCCTTCTGCTAATGGAATCAAGGGCTTAGATATGTTTTATGTTTCAGGTACCGTGAGACTTGCCCGCTCCCCTGCCAACCCACAAACCATCCCCACATTAATGAAAATTAAGACCACATTGAGTTCGAGTGTGTGTGTGCATTCACTGATTGCTGTCTGGACCTTATTTAAGTAGAAACAGATTGAAGAATGATAATTAGCTCTAATAAGATGGAATTTCCCTAACTATGTCAAACAGCAGCCGCATCACAGGGCTGCTTTTTAAAGAGGCTTCAGCTCAAACAGAGCCACACACACCCACACACACACCCACACACACATGCAAAGTAATATGAGCAATATGACAACTCATTTCTGCTGTTATATTCATGGTTAAAATGTTTTTGAATTCACAGATGATATGCGGTGTGCAATACATTTTATGCATACCAATTGTCAACTTAAGGCAACAGTTTGAAATTTGCATTTTTTTAAACTTAGCTTTTTGTGCAAATTAAACAAAGATGTGAAACTCTGCATTAATTATTGAGTTTGGGAGGTGGCAGTTGGAGGAGTTCATAACCTTCAGTTGGAGCCGAGCTAGCTGTCCTTCCCATATCACGTCTTTATGCTAAGCTGACGGTTTGCTGGCAGAAGCCTAATTTTAGAAAACGTGCAAGACATTTTAGAATAGCCGCTTTTTCTTTTTTGGCAAAAAATAAGAGAGGAAAGTCAATGCTGTTAATATTTTTTCAATAATTATGAAACAACAGTCAGCAGTTGTTAGTTAACATGGGAAACCGATAACTTGGCTTGGTTCAAAGTTAAGTACAGCAAACCCTCGCTGTAACGCGGTTCAGCTTTCGCGGCTGCGCTGTTTCGCGGATTTTTTTTTTGGTGCAATTTTGCATGCTTTTTTTTTTACAGCATATGAGCGCGCATTGTGTTCTGCGTCCTGAGATTTGAACTTTAAGAGAGTTTAAACATGAGAGAAATGTGAGAATATGTTAATGCCTGTCAGGGAAAAGTGTATAAAGTGTGTGGTGAGGGGTTTTACAGCCTTAAAACATATATAATAATTGTAAAAAAATAAAGCTGA